>CAIGRB010043900.1:2485-34458 GCA_903798255.1 Fraxinus quadrangulata
ATATAATTAATTAATTAAATCATAAATAAATTTTAATGAAAACCTGATTTTTGAAATTTAAAACATATGTTCTTAATTTTGAAATTATGTTTACTAAAAACCTGATTTATGTATTGTTCACAAGGTGTTCCTCTTGTACAGAAGAAGAAGCAACAAAAATTGGCTAGAATATACTCAAACAGTGGGCTCCACTGTGTATTTAAAAAAGGGACCCATATGTGAGTCTATTCCGATGAATTTTTGTTGCTTCTTTTTCTGTACATGAAGCACTACACGTATGGAAATATAAAAAAGGACTATAATTAAAGTCAAGGATGGTAAGGTCCTATAGAATTGACACAAATAGTTATTTTATTTTGCATATTGGATAACGAAATGAGTAGTCTATTGGCTTCCACCTTGCCATCGCACCCCCCGCGAAATTTCTCATCCTTGTCCTTTTCGATTGCTTGTATCTATTATAGACTATTCTCCTCTATAATTTTATACCAATCAAATAATAGTAATACAATAAAGAAAAAAAAAACGCGTTGATGACCATTTTTTGTTACTTATGAAAATTACACATCGGGTCTTCAAATTATGGAGTATTAAAGTCTTTTTTGAAGTCGAGTATTTGGGTCTTTATTTTTGACTTGTACAACATTTAGCTAGTGTTTGGCCCCGTTAATTTTATTTAAATTATTCCCTTTTTTAATTTTAACCAAACATTCTCCAAATAAAACAATATTACACACAAATATAAAAAAATTTATTATTTTTTAATCACGCATTCTCCTATCAATCACTATTCCAAAATTTATAATTTCTTCAAAATGGGGCCAAAACAACCTCTTAGACTCCTAATACGGTCAAAAACGTCAAATTATATAATAGAGAGAGCATTATATCTCCATTTTGTTTCATAAAATAAAAATAAAAAAGAGTGGTAAAGAAATGGTTGATTATAAGAAGGGTAAATTGCATTGGAGATCACAAACCTTTCAAAAATGTGTTATGGGGCCGAACCTTTAAATAAATATGCAGGGTAAGGTCCCTTGACTATTTTCGTCAAGAAAAACGTTAATTAATCCATAAGTTCCACATTGACAAATATTTGACTAATTTGTAGAGGACAAAATGGTCTTTCAACATTATTTCATTTAAATCAAGGGGATTATATTGCCACCAAAAATTTTATTTCAAATACCACATTTTAATTGTAGTTAAGTTCCACAATTTTTGCTTTTATAATAATTATTTTCTCAGCTTTTTTAATTGAATTCTTATTTTCATCATCCATTTATTAGTACGTCTCATCCTTGATGATGATCTATATCAAAATATTTTGTTTTCATTATTTGAAATGAGGGAAAAATATTTCTTTTGCACTTTTTATTAGATTATTTTTTAAAAATATGATGAAAAAATAAGTTTTTTATGTCATTTCAATGAATTTTTGGACACAAAACTGTTATCAAATTGAAAATATGTTAACAAATGAAAAGTTTAAGAATAAAAATGACATGAAAATTTTTAAGGGACATAAGTATTATAACAAACAAATATTAAAAACCTTAAATATAATTAAAATGTAGTGCAACAGATAAAAATTGTAGTATGAATATAATTACCCTTAAAACAATTAAAGTGATTAAAAGAAGAGAAATAAAATACTAAAAATATGAAAAGAATGAGAAATTGATTAACCAAAAAAGATAATAGTGTCTCCTCTCTTTTCTGCCCAAACCCTTGCACTCCAACCACCTCCACCCACACCCACACCCACATCCACGTTCACGTCCACGTCCACGTCCACGTCCACATCCAATCTGACAATTATTGATATGAGACCATCAACACCACCCCCATCCCCATGTGAAACCATTCCAGAATATCCATACTAGGTTCTCTTATTCCCTAGAAAAATTAGAATTTTTGGACTAGTTTCACAACGAATAAAACTCGAATCTTTTCGTTTCGCTGAAAAGCCAAAGATCTTGTCTAGATTGCTGGTTTCCCGGTGGAACAAGGAGTTCGACATTGATTTCATGACGAAATCGGTCTAGAAACTATAGTTTCGTTAGAAAATCAAATATCTTGTCTTATCTGCACAAAAATAGACTAGTTTCTCTATTTCACGTGCGAAGCCAATCTAATTTCACAGTGAAATCAGATTAAATAGTAACGGGCGATGGTAAGAGTGGGGTTGTGCCAAAGATAATGGGGCAATTTTAATTTTTTTTTTCATTTATCTCTTTTTAATCATTTTAATCGTTTTGAATAAATTAATATGAAAAATATTATTTTGTCATTCTATAAATTGGTCAAATTTTGGTCCATGTGGAATTTATGTGTCAATTTATAGTTTCTTAATGAAAAACGTTTTAAGTGATCTGCATGTTAATTGAAAGTTTCGGCCACAAAAATAAAAGATTTGGGATCCACGACATTTTTTTTAAAAGTTTTGGGACCACGGGTATAATTTACCCATATAAGAATCACAATAAAGAAAGAAAATCGGAGAAATAATGCGTGCTCCATGTTGTGTGGAGGCCAACGTAGTGACTTAAACAATAGATACGTAATCGTGATTATAACCCCACATAATATTATATTTCTCTAATTGAGACAATTTAACTACCACAAATTTAATAAACTGGCCATGAAAGAAAGAAGATAGAAAAATTGGAGATTAAATAATACTTAGCATGACGAAAAATAAGACTAAAATTAAAATTTACGTACACGTTTTAATACAATGATAAAAAAAATCAAAATTGGCTGCATAGTTTTTTAACTCTAATTTATCTATCTCCGCGCCTAGTAGAAAAATCAACGAGATTAAATGCTTTATATTCACGTTTTAATACTATGATAAAAATATTAAAACTTCCATTGATTTTTCTTTGTTCAATAATTTATAACTACAGAGGTATTAAATAATTGAATTATGGTCTACATTATAATATATGAAAACTAAATGAATAATATTTATATGGAACCAGTACAGAAAATACACTTGACACGTTTTCATTGGAAGAGAAAAAAAAAAGACAAATAGGCTAATAGAGTATTGCCACATCAGCATCCTATTTTTTTTTAATTTTTTTTTGTTCTGGCCAAGAATCCTGTACCTGCTGTCTTTTTTCTAAAATTATTACATACAAAAGATGTGAAAAGGATCGGGCTAGGTTGGACCACCTATGAAAATAGATTATATTTTTTTGGTAAATGATGGAGTCTAGATCAAATCAATTGACTCAACTTTACAATTCTAATTACGTGTGTAATTTGATTTCTTGTTTAAGTGTTTTGGTTATTTGGCAAATGGGAGTTGGACAATACGTCGTTAGGAAATTTTTGAAAAGTTGTGGGCCGCTTCACTTCGGATGCTCAAATTAGAAAAGTTATTTTCCTATATAGTTTAACAAGAAAATAAGTCAATCCAATTATGTTTTATTAGGGAAAAAGAAAAAGGAAATTGCCTTTTAGAATTTTTTTATTAGTCGTTGTTTGATCCCTTTTTAAAAATATATATATATATTTTTCCCTCTTTTATTTTTAATATCGCACAATTCAATAAATTAATATTTCACGTAACTCAATAACTGTTCTTTTATTTTTAATTACACATTTCCATCAATTTATCATTTTAAAATATATTATACACAATAAATAAGTGTACCATAATTGGCCATATGTGCAAGTAACTTTTAAAAATGATCTCCGAGCTCTTGTTGCCCTTGAACTTGTATGATTGAGTGCAAAAGGGTTTCATTACTCTCTCTCCTTGAACTTGTATGATTGAGTGCAAAAGGGTTTCATTACTCTCTCTCTCTCTCTCTCTCTCTCTCTGTAAGGGTGCCAGTTGAAGATTGCCAATTTTCCATTTTTCATTCAAGATACAAGAATGAGAGATGATTTGAAATTTTTTAGACGTTTGACACGTGATCTCATCTTAATTATCAATTAATCAAGTTCAATTGTGTACATTCATAATTGTCTATTGTATCAATTCATGGATGTTATGGTTTGTGGCATCCCAACTTGAATATAGACTAAAAAGTTGTCCAACCGATACTTCTCCTCAAACAATACATTCCGAGCGAGGCATCCAATGGCATTGGCCTAATAGCCTCATAAGGCACATATGGTAGAAACGACGCTGAAATTGACTGTGATCTTGCGTTACCTCTTACTTTATTTTTTATTTAATTGATTGTTATGTGACCTAATCTGTAGGTTGAGACATAACAATTAAAGGGAAACGCTTCGGATGAAACGAGTATATTATGACGCATTCATACAATAAAACATTATACATGTATACCCAAAAATTTTTCATACTTTTTAACCGTACACACTTCAATAATTACTATTTATATAATGTTTTTCAAAAAAAAAAAAAACCACCAAAACAGTGGCTTAATATAATTGGTGCAGCTAATCAGATTCTAGAATGCTGGTTTGGCTCTACATTGGAAATTTCGTTAAAAAAAAGTCGATTTCTCCCCCTCAACAACTCTCTTGGCTTGTCTTGATGGATCACTTGGAAGATTGTGTTGGAAGATTTCTTTCTCTTTTCAAAATAGCCTCATGGTAAAATTAGCCAAAAAAGGCTTTGTTTTCATCTAATTTTGATTTAGAAAAGTGTTTATTATACATAATTATTTATATAATATTTTACATAATTATGAGTAGTCAAAA
Source organism: Fraxinus quadrangulata (assembly GCA_903798255.1). Classification (NCBI taxonomy): domain Eukaryota; kingdom Viridiplantae; phylum Streptophyta; class Magnoliopsida; order Lamiales; family Oleaceae; genus Fraxinus; species Fraxinus quadrangulata. The sequence goes on from CAIGRB010043900.1 coordinate 7,175, forward strand.
TAAAAGTAGGAAAATTAATTGGTGAAATTTTGATTCAATTAAATCTCGTCACATCATTTGTTGGTAAATCAATATGTGAGTTGTTATGTACACGTAACACAATCGATTTTTTTAACCCTACTCAAATAGATCCAACTCCGTCAAAACTGACCTCGAATAAATAAGCATTGGTCCGATTATGATCAATTTGCTAAATAGTTAAAAGAATTGGTAAGATTCCTCTCAAAAGCTACATATCAAGTAATGAAGCTTTAAGTCCTAATTGTTAAAATCTTAATCCTATTTCAAATGCCTTAGCATTTCATTTCATCTAAATTGATGTTAAGTAAATGAGAACATTCTAAACACTTTACGAGATACTAAAAAGAAAAATTTGTAATTCAAAACAAAGTTGAATATCCGCTATCTTTTTCATGTATTAATTAGATCTTTCATAAGAATTTTATGTTAGTTGTATCAATGTCGACTTCCCTTTGTGCGGGGACCAAAGTTAGACGTTATACATATGAGCGGACCGAAATAACTATAGTATCATTTTCCACCGTCCTGTCTTCTCGTGTCTGTCCCCCTCTTACAATAATTCCGTCCAAATACAATTACTGTAGAAAATCTAAGCCACTCAACCTAAGGCACCCATCAGGCAAAAACAGGATAAATTCATCTATGACAATTCAACTTTATACGTAGTGTCACAATGACCATTCAATTTTATTCTATTTCATCATGACCACCCAACTTTTTATTTAGTGTCACCCAACCGTACAATTTGATTTTATTTCACTATGATCATCCAATTTTATATAATATTTCACCATGATCACATAATTTAATATAACATTTCACTGTAGTCATCTAATTCCTTTTTACTTTTTTTTCAGTATTTTTAAAATGAGTAAAACGGTAACTTTGCATTATATATATAAAATAAATTAAAAAAATAAAAATAAAAGTTTTTTTAAATTTTTTAAAAAGTTTATTTTAAATAAGTTTTTGTTTTATTTTAAAATTTATTTTTTAAAGAATGTCTTTTTTAAAATAATTTTTTTTTAAGTAACAATTTTTGAATAAGTTTTTATTTTATTTTTTAAAAATTTATTTTATATATAAAATGTAAAGTTATCGTTTTAACCCTTTTAAAATTACTGAAAAAAGTGAAATGAAATTAGGCGACCAAGGTGAAATGTTATATTAAATTAGGTAGTCATGATGAAAAATGTATGAAATTGAATGATCATGATGAAATAAAATTAAATTGGATGATTATAGTGATATTAAATATAAAAATGAGTGATAATGATGAAATAAAATCAAATTAAGTTACCGTGATGCCACTAAGTAGCTGGGCGACCTGGATTTATTTTAACCCGGCAAAAACGCATCCACATTTGACATTACTCACCCCCTTTTCAATTCTCCCTCTCTATATATTATCCCCTTTCTCCACTTTCCTTCACCACACAGACACAGGCACACGAGATCAAACTTCAAAGCATATAAATTTTCTTGTTTTCTTCTGAATCAAGAGCCCAAAAGGCTGGATTTTAAGTAGGAGTTGTTAGAGATTCTTGTGGTGTTGTTTTGAGAGGGGGTAAAACCCAGAGGGAAACAAGTTGTAAACATCACGGCTATACTAAGAGCAAAACCGCTTCTCATCCATGTCCAGGCAGTACGATGTAAGGGTTGTGTAAGCGAGAGCAGCCCTTCGCCGCACGGTGGACGTGGTGCTTTGCCTTCTGAAGGCGGCAGCCCTTCAGACCTCCTCTTCCTCGCCGGCGGCGGGATCTACTGTTAGGTTCCGTTGAATAATATATTAGATACTGTATAAAATTGATTATTATTGTATTACTGTTAAGCAAAAAAGTTTCGTTATCTACTTTTGTTTGTGGGCTTGGTGGGGGTGTTCTTGTAATTTGGAAGATAAAAAGATAATATACCTGTTAAAAGATATAAGATGATGCTGAGAATCAAGAGAGTTCCAACTGTTGTTTCGAATTACCAAAAGGAAGAGGGGGATGAAGGCGGCTGCGGCCGGAATTGCCTGAGAAACTGCTGCCTTCCGGGTATCAATTGAATTTCATCGATTATTTTAACCAATTTCTTTCTATGGAAATTGAGTTGTAATATTTACTGTGTTTTCGATTAAATTAGGAGCAAAGCTGCCTCTGTATGTTTTCAAGAGGGTGAATAAGGTTTCTTCTGATAAGGGTTTGGTTGAACATGAGGATAAAGAGGCTCCAGTTGCCTTCTTGGACTCCCTTCTTCTTGGGGAGGTAATTTCCGTTTGATTTACTATATTCGTCAGTTGTTTGCTACCGAGATTACTATGGTTTTATGAAATTATTTCTACTCGATGACAGTGGGAGGATCGTATGCAGAGAGGCCTTTTTCGCTATGATGTCACTGCTTGCGAAACCAAGGTTTTTGTTATTCCCTTCTCATTTCTTAATCTGTACCAGGTTTCAATTCAAGGCCTTAAATGAGTATAAAGTATTTTCTTGTACTATATTGTTTCCCATCTGAATTGTGTACTAATAGTAATGAAATATAGGTGATTCCCGGGGGATATGGCTTTATTGCACAGCTGAATGAGGGCAGGCACCTTAAGAAGAGGCCGACTGAGTTTCGAGTTGACAAGGTATTGCAGCCGTTTGATGAGAACAAGTTCAACTTTACGAAGGTTGGGCAAGAGGAGGTGCTCTTCCAATTTGAACCAAGCGATGAAGATGAAGTCCAGTTCTTGCCAAGTGCACCCATTGATGTCGAGGATTCACCTAGTGTCGTTGCTATCAATGTATTTTTTCTTTCACTTGCTTTTCTTATGGTTTTTAGTTGAAAATTGGAGCAGTAGATTAACCGTTGGTGTTTATAACTTGACAGGTCAGTCCTATTGAATATGGACACGTGCTGTTGATCCCCCGGATTCTGGAATGCTTGCCTCAGAGGATTGACCGTGAAAGCTTCTTGCTCGCTCTGCACATGGCTGCCGAAGCAGGAAATCCCTACTTCCGATTGGGATACAATAGCTTGGGTGCATTTGCCACCATCAACCACCTTCACTTCCAGGTTCCAAACCACTACCATTTTAAGCCCATGTTTGGCTCATTTACCACTCATTTCTATCTATTTACAATTTAAAACTTTTATAAACACTTCCTGAACACACTTTAATTGCTATCACTCAAATTCTTAGTGGCATGTAGCTAAAATCTTGTTCTTTAACTGTTGGTGTATGGCTTATGGAACATGCCCTAATAATCTATAACTTCTATATAACTAAAAATAACATCTATAATTGTCTTGTAACAGGCTTATTACTTGGCTGTGCCATTTCCTATTGAGAAAGCTCTGTCTGGGAAGATAACCACTACACATAATGGGGTGAAAATCTCCAACATTCTGAACTATCCCGTTAGAGGTCTTGTTTTCGAGGGTGGAAACATGCTGGAAGATTTATCCAATGTTGTCTCAGACTCTTGCATCTGCCTGCAAGATAACAACATTCCTTACAACGTTCTCATCTCTGATTCTGGAAGGAGGATTTTCCTCTTCCCACAGGTATTTACTCAACACGTAATCCTTTGCACTCCATGTCTGCTTCATTTGATCTTTCACTTTCTAATTTGTCAAATGAACAAACAGTGCTATGCGGAGAAACAGGCTCTTGGGGAAGTGAGTCCCGAGCTCCTCGACACTCAAGTTAATCCAGCGGTTTGGGAAATCAGTGGACACATGGTGTTGAAAAGGAAGGAGGACTATGAGGAGGCATCTGAGGGGAATGCTTGGAGGCTTCTTGCCGAGGTCTCCCTTTCTGAAGAGAGGCTAGAAGAAGTGAAGGATCTTATATTTGAAGCCATTGCTTGCCATATTGATGATAACAAAGGTGTCACTCCAACCTTGCTTGAGGAGTCTGGTGTTACCTCTCAGTCTCTTGAAGACCCTGATGCCCTTACAGGCTCCCACCCTGCTATGGTGCCTGCCTAGCAGAAAATGCCCAGCTCTGATCTGAGATTTGGGCATTGAAGACCGGATCAGTGATCTCTTCGTATTATATTTAATATTATTTCAGTGTAATATAGTTTCTATGGCTTCGCTTGTGGATATGCCTAAATAATGCAAACTAGGATTGCCTTGTCATTGGAATGTCTGTGACTATGTGTTGGCTTTGCCAATCGACTCGTGTGTTTCTTTTGGAGTAATGTATTGAATTTATGTTTGATTTAGACCTCTTAATCGATCCTTATATATGTTGCTTATAAGCTGCCCGTTTTGTTTATGATTCCCAATGAAAGAAGCTTGTCTCTCTCTATGATGCTTTGTGACTTTACAGGAAGTTTAATTCCAATAGAGGATGACAATTTTTCTTGTGTTTAATGCAGAGGGCTATATAAATTCAGAGAGGAACTAGCTTTGCTTGCTTGGGAAACTTGGAAAAGTCTGAATTTTTTGTTTATTAGTTTTCCTCACACCTACAACTATATGATATTTTACTACTTTAGCCATTTAGAATTAGTAATCTATTATGTGTGTGGTACAGTCGACTGAACAAATGGATAAGATTTAAGAAGTTAAAATACGTCAGGAATGTTTTCTTTTTGTGGGTTGTGTTGTGTTCATTTATCTTACCCTTGACATACATTTTCAGAATCGTACATTTTACCCTGGATTTGTGTAAATTAAAACGATGTACTTTATCAAAAATAAAAATTTGATCTTCAAATTTCTTAAACATTGAACACATGAACGTTCAAACCTGAACATGATAATCGATTTAACTTCATCATTTAGGACATTACAATTTAAGGCCACAACATCGATAGATATATGAGATACTTTTTATTAATTTTTGTCATTTAAGAATGAGACTTTTTTTTTTTTAATTCATATCAATGAAGTGACCATTTTTATTTCAGAACCATTATTTAAAAACTATTTTTTCTATATACCCATTTTAAATCACACATTCACACACACAAATTTGTTTCAATATTTTAATCACACATTCTCCAAAAATTCACTATTCAAAACTCTGTTTTAGCAAATAATGACCATCAAACGAGGCTTTAGTTTTTTTTTTTAATCACCTCTTTATGGTTCGTTTTCAACATTAACTTTTGATGACATCCACACAAAATCGAAAATCAAATACTATAATGATCTTTTATATTTTCTTGTTTCGAGATAATGAAAGAATTCAGAGAATTATGCTTTAATCAAGTGTTCATAATATTAAAACACGAATCACTTTGCCCCTAAGGGCACATCCGAAATGGCCAGGTCATGAGGTGATGTGAGTGTAAAACCCCGATTGCGCAGGTTCGATTCCTCTTTGAGTGAATTCTGTAGGCACTCTCCCGGATGATCTGGTCACTAGGGCATAACCCTCGATTTATCCTTACACCAAAGGCCTAGGGGCAAGCAGGTGTGGGCGTCAGTGATAGGGCGTTATCAAAAAAAAAAACATGAATCACTTTTGATCGCATATTTTGTAAAATTCACAAGTGCTACTCACTCTTTTACCACTCGTTAATAGTGATACATAAATGAGTAATGCTATTCATAATAAAAACCACAAGCAATCACCTTACGTGACATAGTGTCAAGGACCGCGGCTTCACTTGAGCCCCGTGACCCTATCGAAGCCGCAGTTTGCCCCAACTTCGGCCGCACATTGTAAATATTAGTCTATTTTGAGTTGTAATTTCCATTCCATGTAATAGGTAATTTCAATTATAAAATAGCTAGAAAATAGATAAATTTTAGTATGATTTTTCGGCAAGAAGACGTCTACTCGTGGTATTTAGGTTTTTTTGTTTAATCTATTATAGGGGGTATTAGTCTTTCAAACAAACTTTCAAGCTTTCTAGTGTTCGCCCCCTGCACTAGCCATTTGTAATTTCCTGCTTTCGTCAATTGTAATTTCTTGCTTTCAGTAATCAATGAACGAGTTTCTTTCAATTGTGTTTCAAGCTTTCTATTATTTTTTATCAAAATCTCTTTCGTCCCGAGAAAAGGCGGAAGGTAGTCTAGCGGAGCAGACTACTGCCGCACGGTGTCCCTTTCTGTGCTAAGAAGAAAGGCAACCCGTGAAACATAGTCATGCATCAAAAATGAAAAAAACACTCTGTCGTGTAAGAGGACTACCGAAATTCTATATAGATCAAGCCCAATTAAAAACCCATAAACCCACTGCCTCAGGCCCAAATAAAATGGCGCAAAGTCCCAAATTAACCCCCAAAGAAAGTGGCTCAAACCTCATGTTAAACCCACTACTCTTTCCCGAATTTCTGCAGACAGCTGATTGCATAGTCGACAGAGTCTTTGGATATCGGTTTGCCAATTTAGAGGGGGGGAAAAAACACCATAGCCGATTTCTCTCTGCGGACCGAGGTAAATCTTCTCTTATTTTGTTGTTTTGCTGCAATTTCAATAAGTAATTAGAATGTTTATTTTATTATTTAGGTTGTTTTTGGGTTTATTTAATTTTGATGCAAGTAATCATTTCTGAGTTCTGAAAGGACCTTAACAAACTACAATCTGTGATTTAATTTTATTCTTTATTTTTTTTCTCGCTGAAATTTGATTTGATTTTACAGCTTTTCTGAAATTTGAAATTTGATTTAAGTATGACGTGTGTGTCCATTTAAGAACCTTCTGGGGTATTTTTTGTTTGTATGAATCTATCTATTTATTTCCTATTTTGTTGTTTGCATTGTATTTATTGGGAAACATTAGGTAGATGCAATTTTTTTCTTTGTATTTTATTAGTAATTTGTTGATGAATGGTTTTATTTTGTGAATGCCTGAGTTATTAACTTATTAGCATTTAAGTTTCCCAGGTTTTTTGGCTTTTGAGATGCTGATGCTCATTTATATGATGTGGTTGTTTACATATACTGTACTTCATTTACATGGAATAGAAAAAATACATTGAAATGTTGATTCAAGGACAGAAGCATATTTTAATGGTTTTAACTTTTTGAGTGTCAAGTCTTAATGGTTTAAGCTTTATGAGTGCTTTTTAGCATAAAAGGTTTGTCGGTGAAATTTTGGTTCACTTTGGGTTGTGAATGAGAAAGAGGAGCTGAGTTTATTGCTTTGTTCGTAAATTGACTTTTTTTTGCCCTTTTAAATATCAGCCCCCATTACCTATTGTTCTAGGCCGGCCCCTAGACTGGTTAGCAGTATGCCTCTTACTAGTCGTTACTTTTTGCTCCTTAAATGGTTATCCCTCATTCTATACTTGCACTCTGCTTTTGAGATAAATGTGAGCAAAATTTTTTACATACCAATCCTCCTCAAATCTAAGCAATTTACAGGTTTGAGTTATTTTTGAGTTAATACTTGATAAAAATCACTTGGATTAATTTAATTAAAATCATATTTGGGCTAAATGTAACAAAATTGAGTGTCATGAGTAATGTGATAAATTTATTTGACAATTAGAGAGTAGCGTGGGAAACGTGCTATGGGAGAGTGAATGACACAAACCGAAAGCGGATAGAGGACCTGGGGACCTGACACCGTCACACCTCTCCTATGAGCTAAAACCCACTCAAACCTTGATAGAATCGTATGAAGAAATTTTCAACCAAATCAAGGTGAGATTCTTTGTTCTTTCTCCCCTTGAACTTATCCACCGTATGTGTGCATGTGTGTGTTTTTACACATGTTATGTGCAACCTAAGAAGCACAGTTACGGATACGATACGATGCGGATATATCGATATGACTTTTTTGAAAAAATTAAGATACGACGATAAATTTTATAAAATTCAACATAATTTCATTAATATAAAAAAATATTAATACAGAAGTATGATAATAAAATAGTAAAGCACTTTATTAGCACGATTTTACATATATTAAATCATTAGTTGTTTTCAATAATAGACTTAATGTAACACAATTTTACATGTATTATTTAATATTAGTCACTATCTATTTTTAATAATAAAATATGTTTGTCAAATATAACACAGTTTCACATGTATTGAAGGATTAATAATATTGTGCATTTCCAATGGTGTATTTTCAATAAATATTATTGATATTCAATAAGTTAGTAAAATAATTTAAAAAATATGTATCAGAAACATATTGAAAATCATAAAAGAATATATAAAAAATTAAAAAATACGTATCGAATATGTATTGGAAATTGAAAAATATATAAAATAATTAAAAACAGGTATCTGTTATGTATCAGAGGGTATCGAAGAGTATCGAAACTTGGGTTAGTATCGAATACGGGTACGTAACGAGTTTACAAGTATCAGTGCTTCTTAGTGTGTAACATCAAGTGCTTTCGTGCTTCAATTGTACAATTAGGGCTTCGAATTTGTTACTTCATGTAACCATTACATGTTTAATAAAGTGCTCCAAAGATGTCTTTTTCGTGAACTAAAACTAATCAGCCCAATTACAGTAATCTCGACTTTCATATACAACACCCAATACATTTTCTTATTCAAACTGTAATATTGCTACTTAATTGCTATTGCACAAGAGTGAAATTCCTTAAATTTGTCTGGTTCAAGCTCCATTGGTGCTTCGGTTATTAAAAATTAGTGGGTTTATTGCTAAATTGTTTTTTCATTTGTTAATTGTTTGTAGGAAAGATGAAGAAAGGAATCCACCCTCAGATGCAATGGATATCTTATGTGACCCAGAGTGGTCGATTGATGCCTGTTATGATGACCAAAATACACCAAGTTGGTAAAGTTTATCATTTCAGGGCGAAGCGCCAGATGGCTCAAAGTATTGGACAAATTGCAAAGTTTAAGCGTCGTTATGGACAACAGCAGGAAGAGGAAACCAAGGACCAGGAAAAATAGATTCTACATTGCTCTATTATTATGTATTAGGGTTCCGCCCACCAATTAAAAGAATGGTGCTTTGTTCAGTTAATACCATTGCTGAGTTACTCCTTGAAGTACATTTGTTTTTCTATTTTATTTCCCTGTTATTCTAGTTGAGCCTTACATTTCTTTAATACATAGGATATTACTGGTATATCTTTGTGTCAAGTTGGATATTGGCTGAAAGGATTTCCATGATGTGCACTATCTGAAGATGTACCTTGAATGTCGCATGCTAATATCTATAATTTCTATATAAGATATATACGTAAGCTTTGAATGCTGGATAATTATCTTAAATTTTATGTTTTAGGATCTGCCTACACTGTTAAATAATGGTGCTTCATTCGGTTATTGTTAATATGGTTGCTGAATTTCTCTTCAAAGCACATTTGCTTTTCTATTTTGTTTCCTTGATAGAATCCCAGTTACCTTAGTTTTGTTTATTCCAGAGGATATTATTCCTCTTGTTATACTGGTATATCTTAGTGTTGTTAAATTGGATGTAGGTTGAAAGGGATCCCCATGTCATGCATTATCTGATGATGATGCTGTGCATTCAGTAACAATTTCAAACTAGGAATGAAATTCTCCATGGTTTTTCTGAAGCACGGGATTCTCCTGTTTAGGGTGGAGAAAAAGAAACAGGTGAAGACAAAAGTTGGAGAAAAGGTGGAAATTTAATATATTTCACGACCTTAATTTGTTGGAAAAATTGGTAGATGTATAGGGGAAATTAGTAGTATTCTGACCCAACTTTTCTCTGTCACTCCTAATTTCCTGTAATTTTCTTTGAGTAGAACTCTATATTTTATGTGACGCGTCACCTTTAGTTCTCAAAATCGACCTTCTTTGATGCGTATTTTTTATATATCTCATTTTGCATCCTACAACTGAGCTTCGGTGAATATGAAATGCTTGATGATATAATTTTTCCTGAGTTTATTGTTACGCATCTGTGTTCTTCAGCATTTATTCTTTCGCAGTACTGAGAACATGTTACTTTATTGTTACTCACACTTTGTAAAGTCAGCATATCTTAGGATCTTGGTGTGTGTTTGGTTTGCAGCTTCTCACAATCAACTTTTCCAAATATTTGTCTTAGTTACTAATATTTTTGACTTGTTTCTGATTCGATCTTGTTTGACACACGTCGCATTTATACAAATTGAACAGAGGAGTGCTAAACTTGACTTACAAAAAATTGCTTGCTGACCAACTTTATTATGTCTGGTTGATTTAAGTTTTGATGAATTTGAGTGGCAAATCACTTGGACAAGACCAGTGACTTACCACTGAGTAAATTAATGTTGCTTGCTAAATTTTATCAACTCGTGTATGTAATGTATGACTAAGCTCGCTTTTAAGCAAGTTTTTGCCGCATTGTATACTTAACTATAAATTTCAAGTCAAAGTTAACGATTAACTTTAAACATACATTTTATTCGACCCACATCTTTTTAACCATATATTTCATTATTTTTTTTTATCAATATTTATTTAAATTTTGATTTTAATTTTTACCAAACACGGGCTGACATATAATTTGCCGAATTGTTGTTTTTATTAATTTTCATAAATAGGAGAGACAAACAAGTCTCTTAATGCACCCATAACAGATTTTATGGGTGAAATCGTCGTAAGATGCGAAATTTTTAATTAATGGAAGTTGATGATAAGAATGTGATGTAAAAACGTTGAGGACATATATGCGAGAACGATAAAAGATTGAGAACTTCCATTGTAATTAAAATGTAGTATAACAAATAAAAATTGTAGCGGGAGAGCAAATATTTATTTTAATTTCACATTTTATCAGAATACAAATAGATGAAATTATGATCAATTTTGAATTTCATTTGTAAATTATTACCTAAAAGCTAAGAATCTAATATGGAAGTGTAGATTTATCTTTATTTGGGAGGAAACAATAACGAAAAATAAGGCAAAATGAATGCTTTAGGAAATGGTTTAATAACAAAAAATAAGGCAAAATGAATGCTTTTTAAAAATCCCATTTCTCTCACTACAATTTCTCCAGTAAGACTGCTTACAGACCCCACTCTTTCTTTAAACCCTGCCGAAACCTGGAGAGAGAAGATAATTTTTCATTGAATTCGAGGTGAGGTTCATACATACTTACATACATACATACCGTACATTACACAAACCTACATCTGTGTGTAGATATATTGGTCGCATTTTTATTCGCCTCACGTGTTTGATAAAAGTCCTTAAAAGAACTCTGTCATGAACTATATGAATCAAACCCAATTACAGTAATGTCATATGTGACAGCATGGGATTATTTGTCTTCTGCTCATTTCAAGCTCCAATATCAAAATTATAACCAAGTCTCACTACATTACTGACCACTATAGCAGATATGAAGTTCACTTCTAGTAGTTAGTACATAGATTTTGTCAGCCTTTTTTACTTTTTCCCTCTTGATCTCTTCATGTTTTGTGTGTGTGTGTGTGTGTTTAGCTATTTATAATTCTTTATTTCTTTTTTCCAGGCCGTTTCTTTGTGGTGTCTAGAAACACGCAATACATGACATATATGTATAAATATATTTATTATATATGCTGTTGATTTTGAAGTGCTATCTGTAGAGTGGGAATGTTTTCAGAGGTTTAGTAAATTAGAAAGGAAAAATGAAACGACTTTGAAATTGCTTTGGTAAAAGATTGGAGATTTCATTCAGTTAAAGTATCGTTTGCATTACTTTATACCAAAATGGGCTAGTGTTGTAGTAGATACAACAACAAACTAAGCCTTGTTCCCAATAAAATTGGGGTTGGTTACACGAGTCAAGTTTTTTAAGCAGCAATGGTTTTGTGCATTTGACTTTCTGATTTGTATTGTTCTATTCTGTAGCCATATTTCTTGAGCTCACAGGAGGTGTTGCGCAGAAAAAAATACTAGTTTTCCTTCTAAGTCTGAGATATTTTCCCTTTGCACCAAAAATATTTTATACACGTACTATCCTAATGATAAAGTATGAATTTTAAAATTTAATTAATATATTCTGATTTTTTTTTATCTATCAGTAGAGAGTCAGTTACTCCATAACATTTTGTGGTCTTTCCAGTGCCAGAGTGGCCTTTTCCAAAACTGCAAAGTGGCCCTTTTTGTGGAATTTTTTCACAGTTTGTTTTACAACTATCTTGCTTTTAGAATAGCATTTGGCGTCACAACATGAAGTGATACCATTGGTAAACATAACATGCTTAGACACCAATAGGAAGCTCCCTTTCTGTGGACAGATTTTGTAATGGAATGTTTACTAAGGGTTAAATATTTTGCATAACTTTGGAAAATTTTAATGGCAAAAGGCGTATTGTTTGACAACAATTTGTATTTGGATTGTTTAAACTGTTCACTGGCATTCAATAATTCTCATTTTTTTTTCCAATCGAACTGTTCTTCTTACTAAATATAATATCTTGCCTCCATCAGGCAGTTATATTTGTTGTGATGGCTTCGTCATCCACATTTTCTTCATGGACCTTCAATGGCAGTATGCTTGCCGACAAGACAACAAAACATTGTAGCAAGTTTGTTTGCAATTGTTTGAACATTTGCTTTAACCAAACAATTTCTTCCATATCCTCATGTGCATCTCATGACATGATATCACCTAATGGGAAAGGAGTTGACTTGGCAAGGGGAAGGTTATCACTCAAGAGCAGAGCCCAATGCAGCGCACTGGAGGTTGGCATTACATCTTCATATTCAGTGGGGAATAAGTTTCAACTTGAAGATGTTATTGAGGCACAACAATTTGACAGAGATACTCTTGGTGCTATATTTGAAGTGGCTCTTGAGATGGAGAAGATTGAGAAAAACTCAACTGGAAGCCAAATGCTGAAGGGCTATCTAATGGCCACACTTTTTTATGAGCCGTCAACTAGAACTAGGCTTTCATTTGAATCTGCCATGAAACGTTTAGGTGGGGAAGTTTTGACCACAGAAAATGCACGTGAGTTTTCATCTGCAGCAAAAGGAGAGACACTTGAAGGTAGTCATTCATTCCATTAGCTTACTTAATAGTGTGTGCAATAATTTTTATATTCTAATTTGTATTCATCTTCAGATACTATAAGAACAGTAGAAGGGTATTCCGATATAATTGTAATGAGACATTTTGAAAGTGGTGCTGCCAGAAGAGCAGCAGCAACAGCCAGCATTCCCATTATTAATGCAGGAGATGGCCCTGGACAGCATCCAACTCAGGTCTAAACCTCTTTTTGAGGATTATTTTTATTTCCAAATCCTTCAAATAAATTTCATGACTCTTTTTAGATTCCTCTGCATATATCTTTTTATGTATACATATACACATTTAAAAAGAAGCACCCACCTATGAAGATCTGTAGATTGTATGAGTTGTGGATGCCTGGGTGGTACAGGATCAAATCTGAGTTTTCTGTTACTCTCCGTACAATATCTACAAAATCATAATTCAATGCAGCATATGCAGCAGCTTGATTGAATAGTTTGGTGACTTGGTTCCTATAGTTGCAGTTCATTGAAAGGGCACCAGGCATCATTGTAAACTCAGATTTAGGTGGAAACTTAAATTTTCACCAATTAAAGCTCTGTTTAAGAGATTTTTTTCCTCTCTTTCACATGTCATTTGTAGAGATTGACAAGTCACATGACTGTGTTGAGTGTAAATTTTATTTGTATTTTTTCTGCGTTTAATCTTTGAGCAACTTTAGTCTTTTTGCAAGGCATGAAGCGAGTTAGCCTGATTTTTACTCATTGATTTAGAATCTATACTTTTAATATCTTATATTTACTTCTTTGTTGACCTTTGTCATGGTGGTCTATCAAGAATTAGATCTTAAGATAAAATGTGGATTTGAGGAGTCATTTTCTTATATAGCACCTCGTTTCTTTTGGGTGAGGGGAGGAGATCGGTTTTATTGCTGCCAACTACTTCTCTATTTGAACTCTTCATGATTCAAACGTGACACTAAAGGCCCTTAAACTGGAACTGGAAATTCACTTTATTTGAGAGGCTAGATAACAGGAAGTGATTAGAAAAATTGGGATGCCATAGGGTTTTCTTTATTTTGCACCTTTTGGTTGGGGATTAAAACTATTAGCCTAATTGTAAGAGACCCAAAAATGAAATTTAGCACAACCACAAAGAAGTACCTATTAAAACAAAAAGGCCATAGAAGGAAAGAAACGAGCCATAGATGGGGGCTAGATAACTAAATGATTCCATACTACCTTCTTAAAAAGTTTGCACTAGCCGCGTAATGATGCACCTACAAATTGGCTGCAGTATAGGTAATTTATATTTCCGTGTGCTGTGTAAGTTTGAGTGCATAGTGAACTATTCATTTTATTCTATTTCATTTCACCTTTGTTTGTACATTGTAAAAGGCTCTGTTGGATGTGTACACTATTATAAGAGAGATAGGAAAACTTGATGGAATCAAAGTTGGACTTGTTGGAGATCTTGCTTATGGAAGGACAGTCCGCTCACTTGCCTATCTGCTTTCCAAGTACGAGGATGTTAAAATCTACTTTGTGTCTCCGGATGTGGTAAAAATGAAGGTATGCAAGAGAGTGAACTTGTTCTGCAGTTCAGAAGCATGTGGATAAATCAATTTTAATAAATTCACTCTGTTTAACTGACCAAGCATTGGTTGCAAGTTGCATATTCTCTTTCTTTTTGGTTCATTGAACAAGGAAATATTTTAGGCATGTGAAAGAGTAGTATTTGCTTATTTTTCAACTCTTAATTTCAGGACGACATAAAAGATTATCTGACATCTAAGGGAGTTGAATGGGAAGAAAGTGCTGATCTAATGGAAGTGGCTTCCAAATGCGACGTGATTTATCAAACCCGTATTCAGCGAGAACGATTTGGAGAGAGAATCGATCTTTATGAAGAAGCACGAGGCAAGTATATCGTGGATTGTGATGTCCTGAGAGTTATGCAGAAACATGCTGTGGTGATGCATCCTCTACCAAGGCTTGATGAGGTTAGTTTGTGAGTTGTGCTCGACATTTTCTTGGCATTCTTTTCTTTTCAATTACTTCTTCATGTCCTGATTGTTTTGTGCTTTCATGTTTTTAGATAACAGCTGATGTGGACGCGGATCCAAGGGCTGCCTATTTTAGGCAAGCCAAAAATGGTCTCTATATTCGAATGGCTCTTTTAAAGCTTTTACTTGTAGGTTGGTAAGAGGTGCTTTTTGTCTGTTAACAATGCATATGCTGCCCTAAATTTGGGAACCCTTTCCTCCTAAAGGAGGTGAGTAGTGGATATTCGAGTCAACTGTAGTAAGATGCAAGAATGGTTTTGGTTAAAGGTTGAACGTGGAATAAATGATGTTTGTTCTTGGCTTCAATAATTCTGAAACGCAATGTTTTATACAAATCTTTTTTTTTCCCAGACGTCTTCTTCACTATGTGTCATGTCGAATGAGTAGTATTTACATCTCGAATGCATTTGTAACATTGGAAAAGTTCTTTTGGCATTCTATTTTATCCATTGTTGCGAGAAGTTTAATGGTGGGACGGAAACAACCCCAGCTTCGATTCGTCCAACCTTCCACTTGCATTTCATATTCAGATGTGTTTGTTGATTGGGCATGAGCATGGTTCAAATTTCATTTCCATTACAAGTTCCAGAAAAAGAAAAAAAAAAAGTCAGAATATTGTGAATTTTGAAACATAAATGTCCTTCTTCTTTCTTCTGTTCAAATAGTATTTCCTTGAAACTTTTGTTTTTCTCTTTTCAGTGTCAATCAAGAATTTCATTTGCCTCTTCATAGTAGACTTCTTTATTTAACAAATTTTGATCAAACCCAACATCAATACTATTTAAAATTGTAAATATTAAAGATGAAATTTCTCCCAATACCACCTTTGAAAAACATATTCATATTTTAAATTTCTTATTATTTTAATCCGAAAATATTTTAATTTATGCAGTAATTTTGTCAACCAAAAAAAATTGCTTCTCTCTTCAAAATTAATCAATACACATGCTATCATCACTCCACCAAACAAGCCTTATCACTCACCCAATACCCAACCCAGAATCACTCGATTGCAAATTCAAGCATATAATGATACAAAAAAAGAAAAAAATTCCACAAAGTTGAGACATCAATCAGTACTATGAGATTTTGGAAGTTGATATATAAGTTCTCATTAATTTTTCATGGAGGATTACATTTCTTGGAAGAGCTGCAAGATCACTATGAGATTTTGGAAGTTGATATATAAGTTCTCATTAATTTTTCATGGAGGATTACATTTCTTGGAAGAGCTGCAAGATCACATAATTATATATAACTAAGTGTTGACACACAAAAGACTATCCGCGCGAAACACTAACTAATAACTAATAATAAATTCCGTATTTTCTTGAATATCCATTCATCATGAACACAAGCAAAATTTTCTGAGGAATTGATTTATGTGGAATTCAGCAACATCAAACAAAATAAGTCGTTAAAATTTTTGAATGTAAGATTACATAAACAAAGACAAATACATTGTAAGAATTTGGAGTTCGAAGAAATTACCTATACTCATTGAATACCGATTTTCTTAAATGATTTTTGTATGAGAAATGGGTCAAGATAATTCACAATCTAGATGAAAGTCCACATGAGTTTATTTTATCATGGACAAAGTTTGATGAGGAAATTACATAAAACCAGGGGTTTAGTTTGACCTTTTAAAACACCAGGTATATCTTTTTAAAAATCAGGTTTGAAGTTTATTTTTGCAAAAAATCAGGTACTATATTAAAACCCTAATTTATCAGTCCCGTATCCACCCTAATTTATCATTCCCGTCTCCTCACATTCTCCGCCTCTCCTCCCCCTCCCCCTCCCCCAGTCTCCACCCAGCGACGCGACTGTCGGCGTTCTCGTCTCTTCCCATCTCCACCCAATGACGCCGATGCCGGCCAGCGTCGCGAGCTGCCTTTCACAACGTCTAGGCGCTGCTGTAAATCGCAGCAACTCCTCGACACTGTTGCTGTGGGTGTGTGCCTGTGTGGTGGGGAAGAGTTTTGGATCGTTCGTGACGTATTCACAGTTGGTTTCGTGTATTTCTCCATTGATGATTTTCTGTCATTTCTTCTTTTCAAAACGGCGTGACACTGTGTGGTGGTGATTTTGGATCTTTGTTTTGCGGTGATTGTGCAGTGATTTTGTTGGCGATGGTCGTGTTGGCGGTAGTGGTTCTGTGGATCTAATATTTTGGTGGTGGTTAGGATGTTGGCTGTGGTGGTGGCGGCAATATTGTTGGTGCTGGAGATTGTCAATTTTTTTGTTTGCAGGTCGATTGGATCTGGTGACGACGATTTTTTTGTTGGTTGTGTGCAATGGCTGTAGGGATGGTCGTGGCGACGGTCGTGGGTGGGATGAGATGAGATGAGTTGGGGTGGGTGTCTGTGAACAATTATTTAGTTGGCTGTAACTAATAATTGGTTAATTTTTTACAAATAAATAATATGTGACCTAAAAATTGTGATTGTGACTCACTGTAATCGAGTTATGATCCGTAAAAGTTTTGATTTTTTTCAATTTGTGACCTAAAAAAAAATTTAATTCGTGGTTGAGAAATAACCCGTGACCATAAAATTCTTGATTTGTGACCAACGAAGTCAATTGTTACTTATAAATTTTTTAATTTGTGACCTCGAAATAATTTGTGATTTAACTAATTAATAAGATATCCGTGAACAAATTGCATATAGCTGTGACCTTAACCATATTATATTACAATTAAATATTTAATTAATAAATAAAAAGTAAAAACCTGATTTTTACAATTTTGAAACTTTAGCACCTGATTTTTGCAAATGACAAAGTTAATACATAATCCATAAATTTTTCCCAAGTTTGATTCATTATTGGCCCAGTGCTAAACAAATACTTAAATGGGTTTCAGCCCACAAATTAAGAAGAAACCTGCGACGTCGTGCGACCTTCTGTCCTACTACCCTATACAAAACACTTTGCCCATTGTCTCCCCTCTTTATCTTCATCCCAGTGAATACAGCAGGTCTAATCTTTCTCATTCCCAGGTTTGCCATTTCATTAGCTAATTTTTATTATACATTTGATTTCTTGATGAGGATTTACTGATAAATTCCACTACAGGGATAAAGCTTAAAAAGAAGAACTATATGAGTGCTTTCAACGCTTTCAAAGCTAATGTTCCTGTAGCGTGGAGCCCTAACCTGTACATAACCCTAGTGAGGGGAATTCCGGGCACAAGGAGGCTCCACCGGCGGACGTTAGAGGCTTTACGACTCACGAAATGCAACCGGACTGTCATGCGGTGGAATACGCCTACTGTCAGGGGAATGATCCAGCAGGTGTCATATGCCCAGATTAGTGTAGTTTGTTTCAATTGTGATAAAAAATTAATTTTGGTTAATTCGTTCAGTTTAGACTGACCTCTATTTTTTTTCGTTATGTTACTTGTAGGTGAAAAGATTGGTTGTTGTTGAGACGGAGGAAATGTACAATGCGAGGAAACAAAAAGAAGCGAGTCATCGAGCTCTGCGTCCGCCCTTGGTCGTAAATCATCAACCGATCATCCCTGCTCCAGAATCTTCTGCATAACTGCTAATCCCTGAATCATGAGTACTTTATTTTTGATTCGATGAGCGTCTGTTAACAAAGATTCATGTAATTCTGAATCACGGGGATCTTAAACGGGACCCATATTAATTTTCTCAAAAGGGAGTATTTCATATATTTTGGATTTCCTTATTTAACATGTTCAAAATAATTTAGAATTTGTGTTTGACATAGAAATGCTTGGTACTGCCTAAATCCAAGACACATAACCAAATAAATACAAAATGATTAGGTAGACAATGGTTTTATTAGAAGTTAAGCATTTTGGTAGAAGAACTTCAATGGGTGATGCCAAGTTTTTCACAGTCCAAAATCCTGATTAACTGTGGGGCAATGACAGAGTTTTATATTTCTTTGTCTATCATGGAAAATTTTACTGCAGAAAGAAGTGATGACGTAGCATTTATATGCATTGCACACAGATTTCATTCCACGCATTTCCATATTGGAAAAACAGTAGTATTATTGTTTATGGCATGGAGATAGTTCATACTTTCAGTTCTATTTTGATGACATATTAGGAACGTGTTAACCCGTCTTTTATCGTATTGAAGGGAAAATTATTATCCATGTGAATTATTTTCATAAAAATCCTCTCGAGCGTGCTTTTCTAGAGAAATGGTAAGCAGGTCTATCCTCTTCTATATACTCCAATCATATGAGAATTGGGGTTTGAGCTCTTTGCTTGATACTTGTACCCTGTTCCTAACCCATTCAGACAAGTTTAAAGAGCTCTTTTATGAATCCATCTTAAGAGGTGTTCATCATCTCTCTAAAACTCTCTCGTTCATCTTTAATTTGATGTTGAAGTTCTGGAGCCGGAAATGTTCCAGAGCCATTAACTATTTTTAGTGCAAGAAGGTATACTTAATTCATGGCCTTTAGATTCTTATAGTTCGAAATCATCCCTGCTACTTGAACACCAGGTTTATATCATGTGTAGTTTGTACAAGTTTATATTATGGAACATCAAGTTGGGTACATTAAGCAGGATCATTAAGATTTCAGTTTTGTTAGTGTTTGTGACTGCAATCCTCGACATACATTCTCTTCACAGATAATATAGTGGATACATTTTTTGTGCTTTTCTATTGCCAATCTACACAGATTTTGTGTCTGCAGTACTGTTCTGTATCATAAACAAATTTTCGTTGATAGTCAGACTTAGTCTTTGATATCCAAGTTTATGTTTATTATGAGTTTAAAATCGTCTTCTTTGCATTTTTGCCTAGTATAGTATGTGGGGTTGTTCTAACTAAGAAGCTCCTAATTATTTTAAAAGTTCTCAACAAGAAGCGGGCTTAGATGGTACACTGTGCTCTTGTTGAATCTCTAGTTCGATGCTAAGCTCTCCTTGAATGGTGTTTTCAAATGTGAGGTATTTATAATTAATGCACCTTTTGCTTCATGCAGTGTACTATCCTATTTGCAGGAAAAAAGAGTACATTACCGATGAAAGACTTCTACTAGAAACATCAAGAATGGACGCACATTAAAAATTAGTAGATATTTTTTACTCATTCGAAAATCATAGAGAGATTGAATCAACAATAGCTCGTGAATTTGATTTAATCCCATGAAACTTGTTCAACTTTAGTACTTGTCATGTTTGTGACCCCACAAGTGTTGCACAATTAATCACTCTGCCCTACAAATTTTGGTGAACATGTGGATATTTACCAAACTTTCAGAATAGGAATCCCATATCAGTAGATGTGTGGCTCTCGCTGAAATGGCACCTCGTTTTCGAGCTTAGAGTTTGTGTTTTTCATTTTTTTCTGTAACTTATTTTCTATTAGGTGGGTGGGGTTAAGTTCCAACTTCTCGTGATTCATCATTAAATGCTCATACAAAAATAATTCAGGTTCAAGAATAATGCAGGAAAACTTCTCTCTTCCATGTAGAATGTAGCGCCTTGTTAGGTTGCACCACCACCCCGCCCCTCCCCAACCAAAAAGGAAATTTCTTTACATTCAAATGAAAGAAATCAATGGTAAACTATCAGAAGTAGCCTTTTCTAATGCATATAATTTGGCAAAAACCCCAACCAGTGGGGCGGTATTATATGTGCAGGACTCTGTCTGCATGAAATTTCCCCTGTCATCCCTGAACTCATCCTTACCATCTGGTCCCCCAACCAGTGCTCCAACAAGCACATTCGGGTTTGGATCTCGTCGTCCATACCAGTTATCATATCCCTGTGTGCATCCCACAAATCCCTTGCTATCTTTGTATGATTCTATGGATGCACCCCTATGGTGCACTCTCTTGGGATAGTTAGGTCCATAACCAACCAAATAACTCATTCCCATAGGATTAGATCCCAAAATGTAGGCTATTTGTGATCTTACAAAGGACAGGATCTCATTGGAACCCACTAAATCTCCTTGGCAGTTGAGCATTTGATTGGTGGTTTGGAGAAAATCAGAGTAAACAGAGAGTAAAAATGCTGAACTCGAAACATACTGCATGTTGTTCCATTGTCGGGTGTACAAGAGCCCACCTGGGGTGTGAGTCACATTTGTCGAATTGTTTTTGTTCAGGCAAGCACAGATGTAATGCTCTGCTTTCGATCGGTATTGCTGGAGAATTTGCTTTTTTTCTTTGCGTTCTCTTTTCAATTCCATTAGATGAGCTGGTGATGACCAACTTTGTAGGAGAGGGGAAAAATTTACCATTGCAGCAAGAATTTGAACACCAGCATACTTAACATCCCAGCTGAACTCTTCCATGGCCCAAGTGATCCCACCAAAAGAATGAGCATTCTCAATTGCATAATTCAAATAATAAACCCTGTCGGTGGCCTTGTATAGCCACAAAGCTGCCCACAATAATTCATCCATATAACCACTCACTGAAGGGTAATAGGCCTTTGCTGCTCCTATACTTGTATCATATTTCCCTCTAAACTTGTCACCAAACTCAAACAACTGCACAAACAGATGGTACATCATTGACACGTTTAGTATGTTAGGTAGATTGGATTAAAGAAGAGAGTTTTTGCCGTTGCCTCATCGAACATGAACTATATTCATCGGGTTACTCTAATTGTATTAAGTTTGATCATCTTACAATCTAACCCAATTACTTAATTTTTCGTTTTGGTGCGAATAGCCAGCCTGACTAAATTAAGCCTTAATAAATTTGGGAATGACCTACCTTGTCTTTCCCTCTAACAACCTCATTAACTAACTTACCTGTTGTGCGTGGTCCAAGAGAAGGTGAGAGTAATGTGGGTTTGTTCTCCTAAACACAATTGAAGCTGCTGCCATGGCTGCAGTCGTCTCTCCGACAACATCCGACCCAGGATGATCCTCGTCGACCTTATAAGCAAGTCGGGATGTTGTCATGTCCTCCGGTCGTTGCCAACAGTAGTGATCAGTGTCTCCATCACCCACCTGCGCAAAATATCATTAATATGATACTCAGCAGTCTAAATAGATAGCATTTGTCGATCGATCTCGAGTAAATGCATACCTGAGCCCACAGGACATGAGGATGAGTGTGTATTTTGATGAAATAATCAGTTCCCCACTTGATGGCTTCAAGGGCATGGCGATATTCTCCTGCCGAAGCTATCTGATCCTGGTATTCAGTGACACCCCATGAAAGCATTGTAATGGTAAAGGCCATTGGAAGACCAAATTTCACATTGTCACCAGCATCATAGTAACCTCCCACTAAGTCCACCTATAGGAAAAACACAGTAAAAATCTTAATTATGATACTTCGAAGCAGGAATCTGAAAAGGGGAGAAATGTGGTGTACTGTCTGACCCCTTGTTCTAGGCCATCGGTGAGGGCCGAATGGTGGCGCCAAGTGACCCTTTGGTTGTACGGTAGATGGCCCGAACGTTGCGCTTCGAAGTAGAGGAGGCTCTTGGAAAGAGCTTCTCCATAGTTGAAAGATTGAGATAAAGGCAGGCAAGTGAAGAGGGAAAATAGACTTATCAAATGTGGAAGACATTTCATTTTCTCTCCCATTGTCGTTGTAACGTTGTTATTTCTTTCTTGTGGCTGTCTCTTCCCTTTATATACATGCAAAGCATGTGAATATGAGTACTTTACCATGACTCGTAATGCATGAGATAATAAATGAGCAATTTTCTTTAGTAAATCTTCATCTGCCATTAAATGAATGGGTTGTCACGTCTCTTAAAATTCTGCCTAGTACCATACTATCTTTTTTGTTGACGTAGGAACCCGGCAGCCATTACTCATCGGCGGAGTCCCGACCAGGCCGAAGAGGCGGAGCCCCGACCATTGTGAGTGCGCACTAGGTAAACCTCACTCCATGTGCAGTAGCCCGCAAACCACACAGAAGAGGTAAACTGCATTAGGTAAGCCCGGTGTAACGACTCGACCGAATAAGTGTTGGCAGAGGATTCGAACTCGTGACCTTTGGTCTTCGCGTTTACCTGTTCCACCAACTCGGCCACCCCGAGGGAGTAGGTACCATACTATCTTGTTTGGTTGACACCTTGTGTCTCGTCTTTAAATTCTTAGGTGGAAATTCATGCAGTTTAATAATGTTGAATTCTACGCTTTTAGGGTCCGTTTGATTGTAAGAGTGGAATTTGGACGGAAAGAAAATGAATTCTAGGGAATTGAATTGTCTAGAATGATTTTCCTGGAAATTGTCAATTAATTGTGTTTGATTAATATAATTTTTCACATGAAAAATATTGAAATTTTGGATATTTTGGTGTTCGTTATTTTGTTTTACATGAAAATTGTCCATTAAAGTGATATAGTTTGTTACAATTGGAGATATAATTTATTTCCATTGCTAAAAAAGAAAAAGGTGGAAAACCATTTTCCCACGAAGTGGTGGGAAAACCAATTCAATGAAAATCAAGAAAAGGGGGTCACATGGGGGTTGGGGGCAAAACCAATTCCGAAGAAAATTTTGCCTATCAAATAATGTAAAAGATGGAAAATGAAAAATAATTTTCAAGTTTCATGAAAAATTGGGAATATCAAACAAGGCGTTAACATCTTGTACTAACATTTAGCAACTCGGTGTTGTTTCGACTTTTTAATGCAGTAGGTCCTGTTGTTCAAGGTTCAGCTAAGTCTTTCATGAGAAAAAAATTGGGCCTCATACTCGAACAATGTTTATTAGTAACCTTGAAGGTGCAAAAGTTAGACATAACTCGATAAGACTTTATTATTATCATTATAGTATCTGATGATGATATGGATTGTCGATTCACCACATCTAATGTGTCTCATTATAAGTATAATAACACTAAACTTAAAAAGGCACATTCACATGATGGTCACATATGAATGCAGGGAATTCAGTTATACAATGTAAAAATACGGAAATCTCATCTTAATCAAATAGATTAGAATACTAACTATTCGTTTGGTATGCAAAATTAGAACACCTAATTAGCCTGGCTGTCCAATTTATTGTCTACAATATAAATACAATTTTTTTAATTTTATGCTGGCTCGGTGTCTCGCCCTAAATCGTGTTTCGTAATGTGAGTTCTTTATTCCTATATCGGTATTGCATATCGAGTTATTTGTCTCAATACAAGTCTAAACCAATAAATTAATACAATTTCAGACATAAAAATTAAACTCATAATTCCTTACATAAGAAAAATATTACAATAAAAATTCTTTATTTGCGTAAAAAGCCAATAGAAGTCAACTATCCAATAAATATGTTAAAATATAAATTGATCAAGAAAATAATATATCTTGAATAAAACGAGTAATTTATTTAAAAATCATATAAACAATTCGATTTTAATTTCAAGCTATTTTTAACTATCGAAACTAAACCATGTGAAATCAAACCAACGGCTTCAAAACCACGATTTTGATTCAATTGACATGTTTTCACCCTATGGCGCATTGGCAGTAATTGACGTCAACAACTTTTAACTCACGGGTAATAAACCACCCGAAAAATCCAAAGCACAGCTTCTCAATGGCAAAAGCAAAATCTTATACAACAGTACTAATTGGGTTGGAGCCTACATAAATGTTGCATCGGTGTTAACAACACAAGACAACCCTTGCAGAACGTAGCAATGATGACAAAACTTTGCTGGGTGATTAAGCATTGTCTCTTCCACTTCAAATTTGTCAATAATCTATTGAAGCTAACACAACATTCATGGCAAGTTCGGACACAGAGAAACAGCAGAAAGTAGGATTCTCAAGACCAATAGACTAGTAATAAACAGAAATTTAGGGCTAAGTCTAGTAGAAACTTAAATATAACAATTCGACGTGGCTTAACATTCATCGCTAACTAACTAATTAAGCAGCACAGAGCCTCCAGTCTGGTGCAGCATAGCATCAATCTCATCGCCATCCTCCATTTCCAGCTGTAAAGAATAAATTCAGTAGTTAAACTTTTTTCTTTAGATTATAGAGTGCAAGAAACGTGAAGAGGAAAAGGAGAGAAGACCTCGTCAGGAGTTTGCTCTGCTCGGAGACGGCGGCCATCAAACAGAAATGCAATTGCGTTCAAATCCACTGATTGCCGATCACAATAAGTAGTCATGAGCTTCTTTAGTTGGGAGCCTTTCTTGATCCTAAAAAAGACTTCATTCCCGTCCTATATAACGAGCAGTTGCATAAAGAAATATCAACATGTCTACTGCTGAAAACACAGATATTCATTTCCTCGCGAAAAACTAAATGACCTATATGTTCACTAAGAATGCAGGACTTATCCAGCGCCAGAAAAATAATTCAAACAGCTTGAATAACAAATACAATAATCAAAATACTATTTAACAGATATTCATTTCCTCACAAAAAATTAAATGACTTATTTTAGCAAAATTTAGAGTATATGTCTTTATAGTAGTAAGATCATCACTAAGAATGCAGGATGTATCCAGCACCAGAGAAGGAATTCAAGCAGCTTGAATACAATAACACTAACCACAAAACTATTTAAGTAAAAGTTTGTTGGACAAACAGTAACAGCACCATCGAAATATTAAAGGATAAATCATAGAGAACATTGGTTGATGACCTGTAAATTAGTTTTGTTGGAGAGTAAGATATCTCGAACTCCTCCATCTAATCTAAAAAATTACAAAGTGAGCTTGAACTTAACTCAACCCCGAAAAGTTCATGGGCTATGAGCCCATGTCACCAACACAAATCACAATTCGATAGCCAATGGAAAAATATGGTAAACTCAATGAGAGTTAAAGAATGCATAGATGATTTAGCACCCATTTGGTTTGGATTTCAGCACTCCTTTATTCTAGTCCAGTTGGAGAGGGAAAAGTCCCGTATCACACATTTGTCATTTCATAACTTTTATCAAAATCTACTAAAAATCTAATTTTTAGTAATATCAAACACGGGCTTAGTCTTTTCATCTCACTTTCTTAAGTTCTCTAGTATTTCTTCTTGATGTACATAGAGCATGTCGATCTTTATCGAACTCTATATAATAAGCACAGACAAACATATGACATGGACACTATGCATGATATGGACACACGACATGAACAAGCGGACACATGATTTTCAAGAAAAGTAGGACATGGACGCATTAATTTTAACTCTTCAAAATTGTACATTTATATATCATGTTGTTAATTTTGTACTTTTTAATTTGTGATAATATATATTCTTCTTTCAGTTTTGATTTTGTAGGTAAAAATCTTTCAATCCAGATGAGTGACTATCTTTCAAGAAATAGAACACACCACACTGCGTGTCAGATATATCTTAGTGCGTATTTAGAATTTTGGGTGACCGCCACCCTAGTAGGAGCCTATGTGCTTCATAGAACTCCATAAACTCATTTCTCAACTTCGGTGTCTCCATAAAATGCCAAAGCATGAGAAAAGCTTGAGAAACAGCATCTTGGGTTATAAACTGTTACAGTACGCTTTCTACCGGGAAAAAAAAAAGGAAATTCAAAACGAAAACTTCTTTACTTTTTCCACACCATCATTTGTCCTCAGAAGACAAATTTCTTTATAATTGAGCAATAAAAAGAACAAAATCTCCAATAAATAAATAGTGTACCACAAAGACAACGCAAAACCCTAAAAATGGATAATCTAAAACCCTAGAACACAATCAAAAAAAAAAATCAGAAACACGTCAGCGTTGGTAATTAAACAAACCAAGATAAAACGTCAAAAAGGAAAAAGTTTAAGAAAGATCAAGACCTGGCCCTTGACTTTTACATTGATGTGCGACGAAGAATCGCCGGGCTTCTTGTCTTCATCCTGACCGGCGCTAGACATTCTCCGATCTGCCTTCGATTTCGCGATTACTCTTTCCAAAGCCGCAGTTTAGCCTTCCAATACCACGCACAGAGACGAAGGAATTTCGATAAAATGCCTCTTTGATTTTCTGCTGTCAGACCTTTAACACAAAAACAAATTTAAAAAATTTTCAAGGGACTTTTGGAATCGGATAATTTAATTTTAAATATTTTTATGGTGTTTTTTCGCAATTTTTGTCTCTAATATTTCTGAAATGTCACACCCCGAGTACTCAAGGAATGTATTCAATTGAAATTTTTAAAGATTTTGATAAAAAAATTTTTAAGTGATGTTTTCGTGGATACTTTTAAAAATTTGTATGAAATTAGTGGAAGTTTTTTGTAAACTTTTATAGACTTTCATTTTAAAATTTTTATAAACTTTTGTAGAATTCAAAAAAAAATCTGAAGACTTTCATTTGAAATGAATTTACATACATCTAGTGCAATATTATTAAATTATCACATACGAGGTAGTGGCTCACAATTCCCCTCCTCATTTCCTTTCCTTTCATATAATAAA
>CAIGRB010043908.1:0-15926 GCA_903798255.1 Fraxinus quadrangulata
TGCATGTCAAGTAGCTCTTACCTCAATGACCATTGTGGAGAATTATTAATGACATCTTATATCATATAGTTTACCGGTTTCTATCAAATTCGATATTTGTCACACAAAAGATTTGATTTTTGTCGTATCTAAATTAACCAGGATTATGTAGAGAGATGGTCTTTATAAATAATGTGATGAATGTATTGGAATTTAGAATTCACAGATTGATCTCTATTTTCAATTTCCAAATCATGTAAGTTGGTGTTCATTAAATATTCATTACAATCGATAATCAACTCATGTTTAACCTTCTTCTCCAAGATAAATTAAACATATTTTAAGCACGACCTGACTCTATTCCTAATCTGAATTCATATGCAAAGAGATGCTTTCAATCACATGATTAGCTGCCGAGATTGCACGCGTCATAAATATTATTCATAATACATATCGCCCTGTGTCAAATATGCAATGTTCTATCCTATTATGAGTCTCCCAACCCTATAATAAATAACAAATTGTCTAAATAATGATTAAGTATTCAAACAATGAAATATGCATGCATATTTAATCAAGAATACGGGAATAAACTAAAATTATTCAAGTCTTAAATTGAAAAGATCAATTAAAAGGTTTCATCATCGATCCAATACAAAAGAAGTTTAGCCTGTCATTATGATATTCAAATTATACAAAAGCTATTGAAAAGAAATCACCCCCTATGAAATAAGTAGAAGAAGATCTTGAAAATCCAATTTCTTCAACAATTGACTTCAATTCAAGCCTTGAATCTTCAATTCTTATTGTAAAACTCTTCTTTACCAATTGCTAGACTCTCTTCAATGATAAAAAAGAATTTTTTTTGTGTTCTGGACGATCCTTGGGCTAAAAAGGATCTAAAGATTTTATATCATAAAGAGACAACACCAGAAAAAGGAAAGAAAATACTTCTCCTCGAAAGGCCATGTGATAGCATGACTATAACCGGTGCGATCGCATGGATCATACAAGTTGGCCTCAATTTTCCTACAGGCACACCATGCGATTGGGTACCAAATTTTACAATTTGGTGTTTGAACTTTTTCCACAATGCAATCTTCATTTCTTTTCAGTCCATTGCCTTCTTTTCTTGTCCAATTGATCCTTAGCACTTTCGAATCTTCGTCTTGAGGTTCAGCACAACTTTTAAGCTATTGCACTTTTGTCCTCAAACATTGAATTTTCTTACAATTGAGACCTTTGCAGCCCTTATTCTCCAATTCCATCATTTGTCGATTTGTACCTAGCAAATACAATAGAATTATGACATATTTTATAAAAATAACCAATAAATACTCTAACTTAAAAAACCTAAATAAGTGTTTAAAATGTACTTATCAACCATAACATAATTAACACACGATTTTAGCATGAGATAAGTAGAGTTTCACCTGTTAGCTATATCTGTTGCAAACATCCAGTAGAGAGTAAGTTCAAATATGCACTTACACTCCCAAATAATCGTTTGAGAGATAGAGATACAAAAATAAAAGCAATAGCATGTTGAATNCAATAGCATGTTGAATTTTTGTGACTTGTTGTGCATTATGCTGAAGGTCCTATCTCAAATGAAATTCAAAAATCGACAAATACAATGCTTGTGAAAAAGTTTTGCATCAAAATCTGAATTTAGTTTATTAATATTTTTTATAACGTTTGTGTTAATACCAGCATTATCGAAAGTGAAACTACATACCTTATATTGAGAACAAAATTCTCATAGTATGCCCTTTAAAACATTTGAAATATTTAGTACGTTGTGTGGAAATTCAATGTTATTAAATGCAATTATTTTTTGTGCATGATTCAAAAGTAATCAATGGAATGGGTTGTGGCACAAATAAATCATTTATGGTTTTCTAGGACCATGATTGGAAGTAAAGAATGACACCTTAAAATTTCTTAAATTATCAATAATTTGTAATTTTCTAATACAATATAAATTAGTAATATCATTTAGTAACGTACCTCGACTGGTCAGTTGCACCTTTGTTGAAGAAATATTTGTATAAATTTCATCAAGTACACGCTCTTCACTATAGATAGCAAAAACTCGACACCGGCTATGAACATGACCATGACTTCTCGCTTTGTATCTGGATCATAAACCTAGTTTGTAAGAACTATCCCAGAAGGTCCCTCTTTCCTTGAACCAAAATAATTTGAGATTGCTTACTTTCAGCAGCCTCAACATGAGCAAGTCATTTTTTGTAATGCCTAATGTATTATATAATGCAAATTCTTTGTTTCCAAGCAAAGTCATTGCCACGTTGATTGCAATATGCTTTACAAATATGTTTTCCATGTAAGTGTAATGAACTAGGTCCAATCATTTTTGGATATAAACACTTTTAATACATAATTGATGCAATTTTATAGCAGATCTATTATTTAATTAATATTCAATTAAATTAAATAATAGAGTCCGTAGATTCAATCTTAGTAATTTGTTAAGCACAAGGTATTATAATCGTGAGATACAAATTACATATTACTGAATTTTAAATCATCGATAGTCGTAAGAAATAACAAAATACGGATATCGTTATTACGGATAGATCATCACGTGTGACATTTCTTACTTGTGAAATAAGTAGCGATCTCACAAGTTAAAGTGTAGTGACACTATGTTTTGTTATAAAACAAAACATTGGAGACCCATCGGGGAGATTCCACATGGATAACTATTCGCGTGTCAGTGGTTAATTTCTAATGTTCGGTAGTGGAATTGGTCATTCGACTTGAGGTCACCATAGTGTCTTATATGAAGACATACATAGTTTGGAGATGTTGGATGTTGCACTACTAATGGTCGCTAATACGACATCGTTCGGGTATATTAAGAATCTTATGAAAGTTGTGAATGATCAATAGATGATTCTTCACTCTTAGATAGTAAGATATTATGATCTACATTTCATTCGGTTAGTTGATAATAAAATTTTTGGCCAATGTGCACTCATAAGTCGAAACATTGACTTAATAGTGGGTTGAAAGATATGATCGATAATTGAAATTGACACACATCTATATCTCGTAATTGATCGGATTTATTGACTAAAAGAATATAGTTTCAAGATAAACGAACAATTTTGATTTTGTCATATCATGTGGTATTTCCCTTCACATGTACTATTTTGACACATTATTAGATATCAATTTGAGACAATGGATATGAATTGATGATAAATTAAAAATGAGTATTTTAATTTATCAATTTGGATTAGATCAAAATAATAATTCACGTCGGTAGACATCGTAATTAAGAACCTAATGAGTTACAAACAAAAGGAGAACCAGAAGAATAAGATTAACCAATTAATTAATTAATTAATATTGGACAATTAATTAATATTAATTAATTGTATTGCTTGTTAATAGGCCAGAATTAATTAATTAATTAATTGAACAAATTTAATTAATTATATTAATTAAATATTGGATCTGGTTAAATTTAATAGATGAGTCAAACACACTTAAACTTATATTAATAGCCTATAAGGGTTTCAGAAAAATAGAACAGAACACAATTCATTATTTTGCTAGCACTTAATTCTCTCATTCTTGTTCTTGTTCCCTGTATGTATTTCCATTAGAAATTGGACAATTGAATCTTTATGGATTGAAGATCGTGATTTTTCGTGTTTCAAGATCAGCAAAGAAGTTTGCAAAATCTACAAAATATATAATTCCTATCACAGTTTATATCTAAAAACAAAGCAGATCCTTGGTTGAAATTGAAATTATTTTATTCTTCGCTCTATATTATTAAGTAAAATCCCAACACTCCATTCTCATGTATCTTCTATTTCGTGAAGTGTTTTTAACATTCAGAAGGTGGTTCACAATTTTATTTCTTTCATCTCTTAGCAGAGATTGCTTCTTTTATCTCATCATAGTATCAAATATTGTTGGTTTGATGTAAATGCATTTTCTGTAGTTGAAGAATCACAGGTTTGAGAGAAATTATAAACGATAGTATTCAAACTATCGTAAAATTGTTTAACATTATCACCAGGATTCATGTATCCGGTGTAATCCTTAATGTTTTTGTTTATTTTTAGAATAATAACAACTAATAGAAAAATTGGAATTGAAGAAATATATAGAAATAAATGAACAACGGTACAATAATGAAGAAATATTGGTACAAGGAAAGTAGGAATTGAAGAAATATTTAGAACCTGTTTGAACCACATTATTTCTAAAAGAATATATTTTTTTGTTTGATGTGATGGAAAATATGTGGTTGAAAAAAAAATTATTGATGTGATGTAGAATATTATTTTATTGAAAATTGTGTGATTGAAATTGAGTAGAAGAATGAGAATAAAAAAATAATGTGGCTCAAACATGGGCTTGATAACAAAAGAACAAATCAATAAGCAAAATTATACCAATAAAAAGATGATGAGATGTTAGGAAATTATAGAGTGTCGAAATGTGATGAATTTGATTTGCCTCGTCCCTATTTATAGACTTCAAATTTGACCCTGAAAAATTTAAAATTCATAATTTGTATTTTTAAATTGTGAATTGAAGAAACACTGGTCAGCTTGTCTAGCCTATGGGCTTGACTAGTTCGGCTCACGAGTCCATGAAGAGTTGACTTGCACGACAGCCCATGAGATTGTGAGTGAGCTAGCTTGTCAAAATCACGAGTCAACTCGTTCGAGTCGGGGAATAGCTCACATGAGTAATTTGTTGCTCGACTCGGCGATGAGCTGACGAACAACACACCCGCTTAACACCATATAAAAGATGGATATTGGTGTTTAGGTTTCGGCAACATGTGCCATGCATATCAATATAATTTGGATAGACAATTAACAGCCAATTAATATATGAATAGGCATGGCCCGAGGTTATTTATAATTTGGAGACTTAATTGGCCAGAAAAATTAATTGTGGATTGATGCGCTATATTTGATGAAGTTTATGGACTGTTGCTGCAAATTATTATGAAATAAATTGCACTTCAGCTGACCTCATTCATTTACGTCATTGGAGATTACGTCATTGGAGACCACCGACTCTGAAAAAATAAATTAATTCGCAACTCTTGCTTTTAAATTCACTGCTTTCACTCAGACGCATACAAAGCAAAGCTCTATACTTCAAAGCTTTTGATCAGGGTATTTATTTTCATTACTTAACAGCCTTTAATTTCACACTAATTTGACTGCTTTCTTATAAGCTAATTTTTAGATCTGGGAAAATATTTTGAAGAAGTGTGGTTTGAATCGTTTGCATGTTGCAATCAAGTATAAAGAGTTAAAGATTTTGAGTAAGAATATTTATATATATAGATAGATAGACAACAACTCTTTGTTTCTAAATTTTCATATGAATTTTTATATTTTTAGAAAGGAAATTGCCCCGTGTAATTTCACAGGGTCAAATACTGCATTTTTCCACATACCTGTAGTATGTTTCTTTTAGAAAATCGGCCTACCATTCCAAACACGACCTAAAACCATTAAACCATAACACCTACCACCTCGCCCAATGCCTCAATCGCGGTTGATCGCCACTATCCATGGCATCAACTCTACACTCGTATTCTCGTCCATGGTGTCTCCTTCTCACCCAAAATACTTTCTTCCGTGTTCGACAAGAGCATTGAAATGTCTGCGATCATCACATCCAACCGAAGCTACGGTCACGAGCAGGAGCTGTGATCTATTAGCTATGTGGTTCCGCTGGATTTTGAAGTCAACAATTTATTCAGACTTTTAGTAGATGAAGCAACATTTCTTGACATAAATTGAATTCTTTGAGCTCTCATAACTGAATTTTTAAATTTGTTATTTTATAGATTCAATTGTCGTGACTTATGCTTGATTATATGTTTCAAAAAAAAAAAAAAACGCATAAGAATTAGTTCTCTCAAAATTGAAAAGTAATTCATTTTGGAGATTTTTGAAAAATGATTTTTTACAAAAGAATTTTATCGATTAATAAGATTATATTTGTCTTTTACATTTTCTTTTCTGCATGATATATATTGCTTATATCTTCTTGCTAGCTGTATGGAGGGTAGACAACAATGGAGGGCAAAAAATACTAGAAACTCCAATTCGGATCCAGAACCAGAAAGGGATGATCAGTCCGAGTCTAGTGCAGATATGCAGCCCCACCCGACAAGAAATCCACTTGGTAAAGAACCAACTTTTACTTCTCAAGAGACATACGAATCATCTGGAATTGTAGTTGAAGATCCAAATGCCAATGCCAATGCCAATGACCAACGACTAATAATTTTTCACAGTAAGTTTTTCTAATTGTTTTACCCATTCAATAGTTGAGAAAATAAATGATTTTTCAATTCCCACTAAGGATCTGCTTTGTGCTTAGAAAAAAACTGTGATAGAATTATACATTTGATGAATTCTGCAAACTCCTTTAGTGATTCTCGAACACGAACAATCACGAACTGCAATTCACAGTTGTTCAATTGTTCAGCCTCCAATGAAAATCCACATAGGGAACAAGAATGAGAGAATTAATGTTTCTCTTTTCTTGTGCTCACGTTTTTTGAAACCCTAATGGCTTATTAATAAAAGTTCAAGTGGGCTTAGCCCGTCTTAAATTTAACCCGATCCAATATTTAATTAATCAAATTAATTAAATTTGGTCCAATTAATTAATTCGGTCCTATTAACAAGAAACTTAATTAATTAATTGTCTAACACTTGTTAATTAATTAATTGGTGAATCTCATTTTTCTGGTTCTCATTTTGTGAATGACCCATCATGTTCCCGATCACGATGTCTAACGATGTGGATTATTATTTTGATCTAATCAAAATCGATAAATTAAAATACCCTTTTGATTTATCACCAATACACATTCGTTGTCCCATATTGACATTTAGCAATGTGTCAGGGCAATACATGTGACGAGAAATGTCATGTGGTATGATAAAATCAAAATTGTTCATTTACCGTGAAACTATAATTCCTTCGTCAATATGATCCGATCAATTACGTGATATGGATATGTGTCAATCTCAATTATCGCTCATATCTTTCATTCCACTATTAAGTTAATGTAAGTCGAAAACTCATTTTCGACTTATGAGTACACCTTGGCCAATGATTTCATTATCAACTTAACTGAATGAAATGTAGATCATAATTTTTGATCATTCACGACCTTCATATGATTCTTGATATACCCGAACGATGCCTATTAGCGATCCTTGATAGAGCAACAATATTACAAAAGTATGACTGTCCTCATATAATACACCATAATGACCTCAAGTCAAATGACAAATTCCACTACCGAACGTTAAAGATTAACCACTGACACTCAGATAGTTATCCATGTGGAATCTCCCAATGGGTCTCCAAGTAAAAGAAATAAAACATGTTATCAAATACATATTTCAACACTTTCTTAATCTACTATAAATATGACCAAATAGCATCTAACATTTAGTAAAATATGCCACCAAATAGCATTAAATTTGTACCGGAGCATAAACACTAAATTACAAACCAAAAGAACAACTTAGAAATTAGAGATCAACAATAAGTAATTACTAGATTCTACAAGTTCACAAGACAACAAATTTATTCCTCTTAAAATAGCATAACAACCCACATCATTGATCATAATGTTCTCCGTTGAACCAATGAATGAACTTGATGCCACTATGTTAAACGATGAAGAAGAAGTAATACTTCTTTTAGTGGTCGAGAGGTTCTCTTCTATATCAAAAATGACGACGTTCATGGCAATTTATAGTTCCTACAAAAACATTCTTCCTTATTGAATCATATTCATATACGTTCTTCCTTAGACATGTGTATTCTAATACATCACAATATCCACTATATAGCCCCTGTTTGACAACCATTATTTTCGAACTTTTTTTTTTCGATATGCTAATTTTCAATCACATTCACACAATAAAATATTTGCACTTAAACCAAAATTTTTCTCTACCTTTTAACCACACATTTTCCTAAAAACACTACTTAGAACTTTGTTTTTTCCCTTAATGGTTGTCAAACAGGAGCATATTGTTTCATATATGAACCAAATTGGCAAAATAGTTGTATATAACGTAGTTAGTTTAATTCTCCAATAATATTAATAGTCCACTAGATTTATTGAGAAGTGAATATTGTAAACAATATGTCCCCTTTGGTTTTTTGTTACAATGTATAAGTTTAGTAAATTCATACCTAAGCATGCTTCTACATGTCAAAGTTGTAGAAACTTATTTGAAGTGAAAATTCTCCAAGATTGAATATGTTGAATCATTTGCCTTACTTTGCTTGATCTCGATTATCAAATTGAAGGAGGTCATTAGCCACAACCCAAATGCCTTTTCCAAGATGATTGAATGCCCAAAAAATGTGATATATTGCCTTTTCAAATTTTCAACATTTTTTCATACAATTTTTTCATATTTTTCTTTTTGAGAGAGAGATTAATGTCTTGTGTAAACTTCTACNTCTACATTTCAAAGTTGTAGAAACTTATTTGAAGTGAAATTTCTCCAAGATTGAATATGTTGAATCATTTGCCTTACTTTTCTTGATCTCGATTATCAAATTGAAGGAGGTCATTAGCCACAACCCAAATGCCTTTTCCAAGATGATTGAATGCCCAAAAAATGTGATATATTGCCTTTTCAAATTTTCAACATTTTTTCATACAATTTTTTCATATTTTTCTTTTTGAGAGAGAGAGAGATTAATGTCTTGTGTAAACTTCTACACATTCAAGTATTTACATTTTGGAAATTATAATGTTGGTTATGGGTAGTGGAAAGTTATTCACAATTCAAATAATAACTAATCCTTCCAACCCAAATTATTTTTCTTGGGTCGGGTCAACCCACATGCCCTCCCCCAATTTCTAACATCTTATACTTGCACATGACGGACTTGACATGAAATCATCAATCATTAATTAGATCTATCTAAAGATCTAACTCACATGGTTCATACTAATAAATGGATCATGTGACCTGCAAGTAACTTAGAGCATCTAATACTACACACCTGTTAGGAATATATAACAGTTCTATAAGAGGAATCACATTTTTTGCCATACCATAGACTTATTTTCTAACATCTAGCTCAAGTATTTCTAATCCCTCACTAAATGAAGAACATATTTGAACTCTATGTCATATATTGTATTCACAATTATGTCCAAAACTTCAATTAGTTAACACAATTGTCCGATTGGTGAATACAAGTGTGTTAGATAGAATAGTTTTCATTTTTTACTCGAATATCTAAACTTTAAAATAGTTGTTGTCCTAGATATATCCCATTAGACTGAATCATTCATGATCATTGGCAATATGATAAAGTAGCAACACTATAATAAAGTCTTGAAAAAATAGTCAAAAGTCACAAGGCTAAATTAAATGAATTTATATAAGCTTCAGAGACACACAACGAAGAAGAATGGACCCATTCTTTCATTTCCCATTGGTCGTCAAAGCATATGTGGCGTGATTCACGTGTTACAGTGTCTTATCCCTTTTCTTAGGGCATATTTCTTGTTCTATAAATTAAATACATTGTACAGATCTTAGTTCAAGCATTTCTCGATGCCTAACTTGAGTTTTTCTTATATTTATTGTTCTAGGCAATATTAATAGAGAACTTGATCTTGCAACTAAAACAGTTCTTGTGGATAGTGGAATCCACTTAATTATATATAATAATCTCATCTTGATTCTTTATCAATGAGATTTGATCACGTACACGACATGATCACTTTATCTCATCTCACAACATTCCAAAATGTCTGAGATGATTGCTCATATGAGTGAGCCAATCCCATAAGTAATTACAATAAAGAATGAACTCAAAAGATTTGTTCATTGAAGTACACTTAAGATTTTACAAGGTACATTATGAAATTCTATGTAATCCTAGAGATTTAACATGTCTCACAAGTACATCTCTAGGTATTGGTTTAGTAAGCGGATCAAATACCATATCATGCATAGAAATGTACTACAAAGTCACTTCTTTCTTTGCTATGTCTCGTACAAAATTATATTTTGTATAGCAATGTGTTTGTTTTGCTATGAAACTTGGTATCCTTTGTATATGCGAGACAAAGTTTCAGAATTTTTTTAAAAAAAAAAACACGCATCCTCACTCTCGCCCCGCACGCATCGCCTTCCCCATCCCGAAAGTTTTTTCTGTTTTGTCTATCCAGCTAATTTTAACATTCTGAGTTCACCTGTACCATCAAAATTAAACAATACTATACACATCCTAGTGTTTTGTTTGCAAAAACAATGGACAGAGAGTGAGGAAAATAGTGATTATTATCATCTTCCCAAAAATTGTAGATTTTTACATTTTTTTCCTTCAAATTCGACCTAAACTTTGAAAGGCTCTGACTTTCTCGTTTTAAGTCCAAATTATGAGTTCTTTATATGGTTAAAAAACTTTTGAAAAGAAATTTCTATCCATACTAATCTTACTGCATGAAAATGAATAAACAGAAAGCAGTAAATTTTTAAAGTTTCTGTAATATTAATTAGTTCACTTTTCTCTAAAAATATAAAACCAAAAATTCCGAACATTTGCAAGCATGATCTAACTCATATGAGGATCATGCTGAAAACAATTCCCACCTAAGCATGCTTCTACTTGTCAAGGTTGTAGAAATGCATTTGAAGTGGAATTTTTCCAAGATTAAATATGTTGAATCACTTGCCTTACTTTGGTTAATCTCACGAGTTTAAGGAATTCCTTAGCCACAACCCAAGTGCCTTTTCCAAGATGATTGAATACCCTAAAAATGTGATACATGCCTATTCAAATTTTCACCATTTTTCCATACCATTTTTTCATGTTTTTGTTTTGAGAGAGATTAATGTCTTGTGTTGAACTTCCACACATTCACATATTTATATTTTGGAAGTTATAATGTTGATTATGGGTGGTAGAAAGTTATTCACAATTCAAAGAATTACTAATCCCTTCAACCCATTTTATTTTTCTTGGGTCGGGTCAGCCCACATGGGCGACCCGCCCCTTTCAAACATTTTGTTTAAGACAATGTGATGGTAACTTCATGAACTTTCAGCACATATTTGACAATTGTTCTTTCCAAACATCATCAGGGAATGGAAAAGTAAATCGTCAGAAGCTTCGCCATTTTTTATATCAAGCTGCTCTAAGAGGTGATTGGGAGGCTGCTGAAACTGTTCTGAGTTTAGACAGAAGTGTAGCTAGTGATCTGATATCAGATACAGGAGATACGGCTCTTCACATAGCTGCTGCCAGCAAGAAAACTGCATTTGTCCATAAGTTAGTCGAAGAATACTTGGACGAAAATAATTTAGCATTACCGAATAAACATGGAAATACAGCTTTCTGTTTTGCAGCTATATCAGGGATTGTCGAAATTGCTGAGATCATGTACAGAAAGAACAAAGAATTGCCAATAATTCGAGGCAGCAAAGGAATGACCCCACTTCAAATGGCTGCTAAGCTTGAAAAAGAGAAAATGGTTGAATATCTTTACCAAATTACGCCTCTTCAAGATCTCAAGCCTGAGGAACGTATGGAGATTCTTGTATCAACTATCCACGCTGACATGTATGGTATGAAATCTCCATATTGAACTCAATCATAAGTAACAAATGAAATAATAAGCATTTCTGATTATTTGAACCTAGTACACCTTTCAAATTTATAATAAGCTTTCTTTTCTTGCTCGTAGATATCGCATTAAAGATATTGAATGCAGATAGAAGTATAGTTACTTGTCCAACAGTAACGATAGGAAAAGCTCTACAAGTGTTAGCTCGAAAGCCTTTATCACACCATGGAAAATTTCAAGGACAGTTATGGGACAGACTTGTTAGAATCATTGCTACTGTCCCTTATGTTCCTTGTAAGTCCATATGAATTTAAGATTTTAATTTTCTGCCCAATAATTGACCTGGAGATTAATATTGTGAATGCATTTAGGTTTCAAATATACGTATAATTCAGTTGAAGTGCAGAGACAAGGCCGTAAGCTGGTAGAGAGACTTTGCGAAGAGATTCTGAGTTTACCAGACTCGGCCACTTCTAAACCAATCCTTGAGACTGGAATATTTCTTGGTGCTGCAAAAATAGGGAATGTTGAGTTTCTGACAATGCTTACTCATGCATATCCCGATCTTATTCAGAAAGTCAACTCAAATCGTTACTCAATATTTCATGTTGCTGTGTTGAACCGACAAGAAAAAGTTTTCAATCTCATTCACCACATAGGAGCTCTTAAAGGTTTAATAGTACTCTATATAGATAGAACAGATAACAACATTTTGCACTTGGCTGGAAAATTAGCACCTCCAAGCAGACTCAGTATAGTATCAGGAGCAGCACTTCAAATGCAGAGAGAGCTACGATGGTTTAAGGTGAGAAACTAAACATGTTTGAAAGTCCCTTTCCCTTTCCCTCCAACACTGTATTACTCGGTGTTCAATATATCTTAACAGTATGAATGTTGATGCATCAACAATCCACTATTTTAACAGAATACAAAAATTTATTCTCATTTAGAGTTCAATTTTAAAGGATTTTGCATGGAATAATTTACGTAAGCTTTTCAGGAGGTGGAGAAAATTGTACCACTGTCATTTCTGGAGATGAAAAATTTCAAGTTCAAGACGCCAAGGGAGTTATTTTCAGTGGAGCACAATCAGTTGCGGGAAGCTGGTGAGAAGTGGATGAAGGACACAGCAAGTTCTTGCATGGTTGTGGCAACTTTAATTGCCACAGTGGTATTTGCTGCAGTCTTTACGGTACCAGGTGGCAATAATAATGAAACAGGCACTCCAGTATTCTTGAATGAATCGTGGTTCACAATTTTTCTCATATTTGATGGGGGGGCGATAATAAGCTCAACAGCTTCTATAATGATGTTCTTGTCGATTTTGACTTCACGTTTTGAAGAAGATGATTTTCTATTTTCATTACCGGTAAAGTTGATGGTTGGATTAATATCACTCTTTGTTTCAATCTTTTGCATGGTCATGACATTTAGTGCAACCTTCTTTTTGGCCTACAATAAAGAAAAGCAAAAGATGCTGCCGGGAATTGTTGCTGCTGTTGCTTTGATTCCAAGCATTTTATATGCAGTGATAAATTATCGTTTATTGATTGCCCTATTCCGCTCAACATTCTGCTCGAGGTCTACATTTCAAGGAGGTAAGCAGAGACTTTACTAATAAAAGGAGTAACAATTCTACTCCTTTTTTTTTTTTTTTATTATTATTTTTAAATTAGTACTACAAAATAAGTGGGCTTTGCTTTGTGAGTACGATAAAAGTGGAGAATTTCTATTTCTTATTTCCACGGACAGATTGTGATGGAATTCTGGAAGCACATTTTCATAATGTGATTGTTTCAAATTAGTACTACAAAATAAGTGGGCTTTTGCTACTATGGGATTCTTTTGGGCTTGTAAAAGTTGTTTTTTTTGCAATTAATCAT
Source organism: Fraxinus quadrangulata (assembly GCA_903798255.1). Taxonomy (NCBI): domain Eukaryota; kingdom Viridiplantae; phylum Streptophyta; class Magnoliopsida; order Lamiales; family Oleaceae; genus Fraxinus; species Fraxinus quadrangulata. Next base: position 13,507 of record CAIGRB010043908.1, read on the forward strand.
GTAAAGTGAGACAGTATCCCAGCCTGAGTTTGGAATTGGGATTTCAGAGGATTTGATTTAGGTTCAGAAATGAATTTGGGATTTTTCAGACCTCAATAAATCTGAGGTTTTGCTTTCATATTTACTAGTAAAGATAATACAATCAATTGTACAATGACCTTACCAGGCTATTACCCATTCTACTATTATGTCATCAGAATATGTTTTATAGACTTCCATGTCTTGCAGTGAACCCTCAGAATGAGAACTTAATGTACTGTTTCAACCTCCCCCTCAAACGAGAGTGGCCTTTTTGTCACTCCGGGTTTGTCCCTCAAGTAGCAGAATCTAGTATGTCGTACTGCTTTGGTCAAGCAGTCTGCAGTTTGGTCGTGTAACGGAACATATATGATTTCCAGCTTCTTTTCTAAAACTCTCTCTTAACAAAATGAATGTCAATTCAATGTGCTTAGTTGTGAAGTGATACACAGGATTTTCTGCAAGAGTTCTAGCACTCAAATTGTCACACCATGTTACTGGTATACAAGGTAGAGGAGAAGATAATTCTTTTAACGAGTACTATAACCAAGTCAACTCACATGGAACTAGTGCAGTGCCCTATAATCTGACTCAGTACTTGATCTAGCTACGACGTGTTACTTTGAGGATCAAGAAGCCAAGTTATCTCCAAGAGACACATAGTACCTGGCCACACATTCTCTTATCTAGGACAAGAGAAAGAAACGATGGCAATAAGAAAAATGTGAAAATTCATATAGAAAATACAAAAAAAATCAAAAAGTGCTTTGAGCCATAACTTTGGCAGAAAACTCACAAAATTAGGCACTTAGGTCGTGGATAATAATCTCCTTCCATGGTGATTGAGATTGGGACCATTGGAGTGCAAGAAAAAGTATATTTTAGAATTTGGAAAGGAAAGTGTTTCAACCATATACAAAGATCTTGGTAATTTTCAAGTAAACATTCTTGAACCGAATTTATGTTCAAACACGCAGCGAATTATTTAATTGGTATCAAAGCTTTAATGTTGAATTCCTTGCAGTATTTCATGTTTAAATATTCCAGATCCTTGGAGAGTGTCCAGATATCAGCAAACAACTTGGCCACACTGGAAACAAAATTGACAGCATTTTTTTTGCCAAGTCCTTCTACCTCGCTGCTTCCTTCTTTGAATCCTCCACCCTCTTTTGAAGCTCCCCCTACCTTTACTCTAGGCTCTCCACCTTCTTCTCCAATGAGGCAGCTTATTGGACACACATCTTATATTCTATTTGCTGGTCATGGTACAACTCAGCGGCTTGTATGAAAGTGAGCATCAATCAGCTTTCCCCTCTCTATCGAAGTAAGCTGCTCTACCAACTGCTTCCAAGACATTGAATTATAAATTAGTGGACCTCGCTCACTAGGAGACGAAATCAGGGAGGGCCAATAGAATACCAGAATCTAATACCTCCTGGTTGTGAGGGTTGAATAGAGACTTTGCATCCAATCTCTCTACGAGCTCATCCCTTGTGGACTTGGCTCTCTTAGTGTCAAAATGGGTAGCTTCTGAGGCCATTATTTTCCCTTTTTTTTGAAGCAAAACCAGTCTTTTGAGAGGAACCTTCGAAGCAGACTCTGAGGTCACTTATCTTTGGGGAAAAAGAGTGCTTGAGGCATAAAAAAAGGCCCTCCAACATCTTGTGAGGGCAATAGACTCTCCATCAGCTTGAGAAGTAGAAAATGGAGTTTAAAATGATATAAGTTTCAAAAGTAAATGAAATAATCATTGGCGCACGAATAGTCACCCATTGTAGTCTGCACCCCTGAATTGTGGAAGTTTGAGTTGGAAGGACAGAGTAGTATCCTCCCACAAAAATATTGGGATCAACGAGTGCCCGATCTCCCAAGGGACTTCGTTTCTTGCCTGAAAAGAGGAGAAACATCAAAAAGAACTAAGAGAAAACAAACAAGTTTAAATTTAAATTAATTGCTCAAGGTATTCGCCATAATAGTGAGGTATGATTGTGAAGTAATTTGGGTCGTTTAGATAAGGATCCAAAGTGTCTCACACAACGAAGAAACTTTCCTTCCAATTATATATACTCTGTTTGGAGCAATGTCAATTTTGGGACAGGCTTTGGGATAATAAGGAGAAAGATAATAAAAACCTCACTGGGCGTTAGACTTATTGCCGGCTTTTATTAGACGGTAGATTGACCTAAAAACGTTCAAGATTTGTTCTCTATCTAACCTCGCTGTTTTCCATAGAAGGAAGGACCCAACCATTGGGCCTATCCATTTGTAGAAAGTCGGATAGGAGCAAGGTAGAAAAAATTAAGAATCTCGTGGAAGAAATGATGGAAAGGGAACCCTAAGCCCCATTTCTGTGGAGCTCCTATAGATGGCAAGGAAGTCGCAAGATAGGTGATCTGTAGTTT
>CAIGRB010043942.1:3330-25470 GCA_903798255.1 Fraxinus quadrangulata
TATATTTCAACAATTTCAAAATGGACACTCAAAACATAAAATTCAAAATGAATTCCAAACTTAAAATACAAAACTGAAACACGAAGAGAACCGCCCTTTATATTTTGGGTTAATCTTGGAAAGAAAACAAGAAACCAAGGCAAAAGAGCATCAATTCCTAGAAGTGACAATTTGGTCGAACGGCTCGCTGGCTCATGGGCAACGCTCAACCCATGGGCAGTTCGAGCACATTTAGAGAGGAGCCACGGGCCGAGCCGAGCTCACCTGTTTTTGATGAGCTGGTCCTTGAGCTGGCCCATTTTTTTCTTATTTTTGGACTTATTTATTAATTTCTTAAAAAAATACTCCTTCTTAAACTTATTTTATGAATTTATTTTTGCAAATAAAGAAAAATGGCCAACTCGTGGACAGATCGGTTCATTTGGACTCGTGGACAGCTCAACTCGTTTAGGCTCGTTTGGGCTCCTGGACATCTCAGATGATTTGGGATTGTGAGGCTCATGAGCCAAAGGACCGAGTTGGTCCTAAAATTTGGACACGAGTCGAACCACATGAAGATCAGATGATGGCGTCAAATTTTATGAACGAATTTAATAGATAAGAAATATTTTTTTCCACTGAAAGTATTTATCTTGGTACTTCTGTCTTTGTATTTTCATGAATCTTTTACTGAAATCTACTACAAATGAAAAACTATGGTCATGTTATATTTGTCAAGTTAATCATCATTACGCCTTTGGTAAATAATCTATCCCATACATCTAACATCTATAATAATAATATATATGCTTTTAAAATCCACGTGCAAAATTATGAAAGTATTTTCAAACACAATTTTCCAACTGATTGAGAAATCAATTACTTAGAAACTAGTTTAGTTTAGTTTTTTTTTTTTTTAAATCGTGAATATAGTAATAATAAAATAAGAATAATGGAAATAAATTAAATTAAACAAAATAAGGACATGGGCTTGACATCGACAACTATTTAGGTCATCAAAATTGAATATTTAGGTTTCTTTTTGAATTGATTACTACTTGTTTAAATATCGATCGGTACATATTAAAGTTTGGATAGGTTATGATCAAGAGAAGTGGAAATTGGCCAAAGAAAGGCCAAAAATGAAGGATTTCAAAGTTTTAGGGACTAAATTTCAAATAACCAAACGTTAGTTCGGACCAAGAAATGACGAATTAATATTACACGGAGTTAATTGGATGACATTAGAGGAGGAAGGATGAAAACTACATGGAAGGACTCAAGATGCACAGAATATAAAAGTAAGAACAAAAATGAACATACCTCAAAATGTGCGCTTGATAGTCGCCCATAGGGGGCGCTTCAGCACATTTTTTAGAACTTCAGTGCTTGATAATGCCTAAAGGGCACTCGGGCACCTTTCCAATGGAGGCAATGCCATTTTTTTACTTACTCCGAATTTATCACTTTAGGACACGAATTAAGACCTAATTCTTGTCCTATAAATACATAACTTCCTCCAATATTGGAAGAGACCTCTCATAACCTCTAAATACCTCTCATATCATATAATTCATCAAATATTGTAATCAAAGAAAGGAAAATCATCATTCTTTTGGAGAAAATCAGAAGGCAAGATACAAGAATTCACTCAATTGAAGATCCAACACTTGTTTTTGGACAAAAAAGAGAAATGTGCAACTGGAAACAATCAAAAATAATAATTGAACGGGTTCAAGAACTTCAAGTTCCTCATCTTTTTCTTCATTCATAAAAAATTCGGGTGATGTTCTACAAAATAATGCTATACTTTCTTGTAACTTTGTAATGCTATGCTAGACTTCTATTTAAAAAGAAATAGATGAACCCATTTTATGAATTTTCATTATAATTTCAATATTTTGATGCACAATCTGTTTATCCTTTGATTATTATAGGACTTAATGCCTTTTAATTAATTATCTATTAATTGAATTGTTATGTGATTTTTATTTATTTTTTTGTCATTCAAAAGAAAGAATATGACTCTGGCACGTTATAACAATATAGGAGTATGGCTTTGGCACGTTATAACAATTATTGTGAGATTTGATAGAGAATAGAGATATAACCTATGCTTTGCATAATTTCAATGGATGCTCTAGAATTTTTAATCCATGCTTTCATGTTGACATCTTTTATTAAATAATTTAGAAACATTGGTCAACAAGAATAAATACATATAACATGACATTGAATTGCATTAAATTGAATAATAAGGAGAATTTGAAGTTTTAGTACGTATTCAACACAATCTTTCAAAAAAATCTCATTTTTGCGCATTAGAATAATTAGATAAATTAGCATAGAATTGATAATTCAAACTTAGCTATTCGATTAAAGTTAATATTAATTGACACTAGATTAAATACAAAGTCTCCACGTGATGATATCTTATTCATCACATTTTGTTACTAGTCTATGGTATTGAGCACTTGTGAGAATTCGTAAGAACGGCTACAAAAAATCACACCTTGAACAATGCTTCGCCGGCTCAATGCTTAAATCAGAGGAAAGAAGAGATATATGCACGAGGCCACAAACTAAATAATGAAATCGTATCTGAATATAACGGTATATGGTGGAATCATATGAAGAGTATGACAAGTGAGAGACTTGATATGGTATTGGTGAATAATCAGCTCAAGAGTCCAAAAGCATATGTAAGTGTGATTTGTAATATAAATATTCTATCTTGGATCTTGGTTGAAGTTCGTATACAAGTCAGAGAGTATGCACGTGAATAGCAGGAAAATTTCTAGTACTTTTGAATTATAGAACTCAGTATTTCTATCATTAATCAATTTATTGCGTATCATTTACGAATTATTTTATTCAACCTCACTAGTACTTAGCACCATTATACGTGTCCATTAAGTGTCCTTAAACGATTGTATATATATAAAATGAAGATATATGAGTCATATTTGAGATGTCCAATCATTTAAGGACAATTAATGAACATGTACACTGGTATTAAGCAGGAAGGGGATGACAATCATTACTCAGTTATCCATAATTGGATCACATAGTGAATTTTAATTATTTAATACACGTGTCAATTAAATAATGAGCTCGAGGAACTAGTGGAGTTCTAATAGAATATTTAGGATAATTCTAGAGAGTAAGCATGGACAATACAAAAAACCCTTGGCATGAGCTCAAGGACATTAACCTAGGGTGGTGTGCTTTATGGTAATCTCATTGAACATTGAGTTATCCTCGAGCCTGAGGTAGGGTATTTAGTGGAGGAGCCTAAACGTTGGCCTTGGGGTTTGATGTTTCCGGGTCGAGGATACTAGGCTATGGGCTCGACGGCAGTCCTTGGGTATTAGTCCTAGATCGACTTCAGGCAAAGTAAATTTTCCCTTATCATGTTTAACAGTGATACAATCATTATCCTATATTTACATTGTACTGTAACATGATATAAATTGATTTGCTACTTGTACACCAGGATTGACACCCCGGTGTATAGTCCCCCCTCAAGTGGAGGGGGCCCACGATTTTTTTTATTGATTGTGAACCCCTCATTTTGTGAGGGGACTGTACATCGAGATGTCAAATAGTTTTTCCCTGATATAAATATTATTTTCGATATCTATTACCATGAGCACCATCATTGATGGGTTGCCATCAATAAACATTAGTTATACATTAAGTATAGACTGTTCTTCTTCAAGATCAAACAAGCAATTGAAAAACTTTTGACGAGTTACAAATTTTGATTCAGATTATGTTTACAAGAGAAAGCGATTTTGTATGAAGTTCTATGAGTTTACACTCGATGTAACAAAAATTTCCTAGAGGCAGTTTAAATAATTTGAGTGTATTAAGCAAAATTGAAGTGCAACTTTTTAAGAACAATAATAAAATAAAACACATTGTCATCAATAAAAAAAAAAAAAAAAATTACGCCAACATTTCAAAGGAATACCACCTTGGGCAACTCCTAACTTACCTAAAGTTTGTGCCTGCTCTGGATTTGACAAGGGTTTTAGTTGATGTCTAAGTATAAGATTGAACTTGCAAGACACGAAAAATAATATTTTGTACTAATAGACACATCTCAACGGTGTCCTACTCATCTATGACAGATATAAAGCGATCAGCATTATACAATAGTAGATCTTCGATAGGTACAAATAAAATTTACCCATTATGCGTCAGATAAAAAGAAAGGCGACCCTTGACTCTCATAATGAAACAGCAGTGTCATTTCTAGTATCTGAATTTTCTTCATCAAGGAGACGATATGCCGGATTATGGTCTGCATCTTGAATAGTTGGCATGCTTTCAGGATCCTTCTTGCTGCAGTGGCAATTGCAGGAAATTAAACGATACAGATTTCATGCGTATATACTCGCTATGACTACTGCTCTATCATAACAGCTAGAGTTCCATATATATTTGTTAGTTTTAGTACTTGGAAACTATTTGCTTTTACCAACAAGAGAAAAGAAACACAAGGAATTCTCTATATATCTCGAGATAACTAGAGGTATAGATTCATGAGATATCAAGAAAATATGAGAATCTTGATGAGGCTAGACTTACGTTATAGAATATATGACAATTCCAATGACGACTAGTGCAAAAGCGAGAAAGTATAACCAATCAACCTGCAATGTGAAACAAAGCATCATCAGCCATTTAGCTGTAGAAACAATTATGGAGGGTAAAAATGAAGATAGGAAAAAATGTTACCTTTTGCTTGTAGAAAAATATTCTAATGACAACTGCCCACATATCAGATGTAAGAAGAGAGAGATTAAACAGTGTGGATCCACTCATCTGTATAAATAGTCATTCCATTAGAAACAATGATATATCAATTCCAAATGTGTATAAAGAGCAGTTAAAGGCCTTAAGTATGTTGTTTTTGAAGAATTTTTAAGGAAATTTATTGATCCTAAAAGCATTCCATGAACTTCGTGAAGAGCTCTCTTTCTCTCTTTCCCCTTCACCTACCGTGGCTTACAATGAGTAGGCATTGGTTTTTATAATGGTTCTTAAGTAGAAATTTCAGGGCAAAGACTCTCGAACCTTCTTTTTCATGTTCATCTAACCTTCGTCAAAGCCTTCAGATGTAATGGTTTATCAGCGTACCCATATAGTTTTATCAAAAACTCATTTTGCTAAAAACCATTCCCATAAGGAAACATTAACGGAGGTAAAGCTAACCTGTAGAACAAAAGGAACGAGTGTATAGAACATAAAGCTTGATGCCGTATAACCAGCAAAGGCTGCCATCTGATAACAAGATTGGTTAGCACTGTACTCAATGGTACAATATACACGATTTTAGCTTCTATTTTTTGAGTACTTACAATTTCCGCAGACCACGTCACTGATTCAAGGATCTTCCTCTCCAATACAGTGCTAGATGAGTAAAGGGAAAACAGTTCAAAGTAATCTTTACAATGAAAATAGAAAATTTCGAATTCATGTACTTATTTAGAGATAAGGATACATCTCAAATGCACTCAGGAGCATACCAAACAAACCAATCATAGTGATTACTTCAACACGATCTTTCTTCTTGACGCAAAATTCCTGTACCGGGAAATATTAGAAATTATTGTCATTAGGAACTAATATTGATTGTTGAACATAGAACTTAATCTGGAATGGGGAACATCAAATTAACCAACCTCACCAACATTGCTCAACGCGAAAAAAATTGTCCCTGCAATGACAAGTACATCACCCAAAAGAGGTTTTGAACCACCTGAAATGCAGTAGGTAAGACGGGTACTTGCTCGATATCGCTTGGTGTGAAAAAACTGGTTACTTTGAAGATATGTTATAACCACGATGAAGGGAAAGAAACTATCAGAAAAGATCTTAACAAGGAGTTTCTATTAGTATGTAACCACTAATACTTATCTAAAGTATGTTGAGAGTTAGAAACCCTAATTATATACCATCGACAACAAGTAAATCGAATTGCGGAAAGAAAAATAGAGACATAAGAACACGTAAAATTTATAGAGTTTCACCTCAATATGAGAATACGTCTTCTTCCGTCAATGCATAATTTGATGAAAAGAAGTTTATAAAAGAAAATTGCACATCCTATCTTCTCAAACCTCTCTCTTTTTTATTATAATTCAAAACTCTGATAACAATTCCCTATTCATAAGACAAACTAATAGCAAAACCGAAATTAGGTCGATTCATGTACTAACTCTGCAAAGCAGCAATAATTAAGCTCACGACTTGACAAACAGTCCAAATAGGTAGCAGTAGAGCCAAAACTATCACTAGTAAGAACTTCGGAAAATAAGCTTTTTAAGGAAAGGGCATAAAATTATACCTCCACCTCCCTCCCAAGCATCAGAAAGAATCACCAGACCAAGTCCTGCAAGACAAATTGCTGCACCAAAGAATTGCAACCAGGAATATTTTGTGCCAAGGAAAATCCATGTGAGCAATATTACCCATGCGATCGTCCAACAATCCAATATCGTCACGCTTGTAATTGATGAGAATTCAAAAGCTTTATTAACTGTAACGAATTACTTGGAAAATAAGCTTTTACAAATCAATGCAATTCCAAATGCTAAGACTACTGATTAGTGAGTTGAAAAAGGGAAATCCCAAAAGTTTTGATGTACGCATAAGCTTTGTAACAGCACGTTACCAAGATAATTGCCGTGGACATCAACAAATCCTAGGAGAACGTACCAATACCATGGAACCTGCATTTTCGACATTAATATCCAGTGTTGATTCAAGAACAATTCAGTGTAAAGAACTCGGCAGTATTGGACATTGCTGAATAGGACAACAAACAAGATTTTAACATCGTTTTGTTTCTATTTGTCCCTTTTTATCTAATTTACCAAACCAAACACCCCATGTAAGTATGAAACTGTATAATCAACTCCAGTCGATAATTTATATGACGAAAATCCACCACAGTTATGCTATATGTAATCACAAGTTACAGATTTATTTACCAGATGTAACGAGAAATATTTAGTCAAAATTTTACCAATCATCTTTAAAAATAAAAATAAAAAGTACTCCCCCACTTTCTTTTTGTCACCTCACAATTGCGATGTACAGATAGCATTATTCAAATCCATAATACCAGCAATTTTTGGCGCCGGTACAGCATGACACTTCCATACACCAAAGCCAGAGACAAGTAACTAAAGAATGACAGAGTAAGAGGTGCATCAACACCTAGAAAATCCCATAAACATATTATTAGGTACAAGGAACAAAATTATTAGAGTAGAACCTCAAAATTTTCGAAATAGTCTAAGAAACTTCCAAAATTCAAGTCCATTTAATTTCTCAATAATACAAAATTAGTTTTTGCAAAGTAAAAAATACCTTCAGTGGCAACTAAGGAGGCAGTGAAGCTCATAATGGCTATGTCAAAAGACAGAACCTGGCCTAAAAACAATAAGAACAACGTCCTCAAAATGCCTTCATGGTTTCTCCACCATCCTCTGCCCATGGCACAGAAAAGTCTAGGCAATATCGTGTGTGAATATTTTTATTTTTATTTTTTGTATGTATATTTCAAGCATCTATGATTTAAAAAAAAAAAATCATTTTTTTTTTCTGGGTGAGTAGGGCACGAGGATGTATCTGACTGTCAAAAGTCTTTTGGAAGTTGTCACGTGGTGAGTTCAATAGTGAACAACTGCATGCGACAAAGACCATTCACCAAAAAAATGGCCGCAAATTAAGCCCCGACAGAATTTAAAATTTGAACTTTAATTCAAATTCAATAATTAATTTTAACCACACGTTTAATACGATTCACAACTGTTTTAATCATACACTTCATCAACTTCTATCAATTAGACTATATACATTCAGTATCACAGATATTTGACATGTTCGATTTAAATATAATCTAAGTACTTGTTTAATAAATTTTACCAATATTTTAATTAATTTTTTAAATGTGCAAACTTCAATTTTAATCACACATTTTATGAGATTCGAATTTTTATTAACTTTTCAATCTCATATTTCGTCATTTTTTATGAAATCTGCTAAAATCTTTTGAAAAGAAAAAAAAAAGAAAAAAGAAAAAACCTTTTACTGAGGATTAATGAATCCTTAAATTATATCATTGCTATATTGTTACGAATTTTCTTGTTATCATGGAATCTTATAGCATGTTTTACAGGAATGACTAGATATCATATTAAATAAAATAAAATAAAAATATTTAGTATATTATAATCTTTATTATTAATGTCTAGTATCTTATGTACCAATCATGCACATTATTTTTTGTTTTTGTTTTAGTAAAATTGGTTAGATATTTATACAATAAATATAATTTATGAAAGAAATAAATAATTCAGATGAAGTGTTGAATTTGTGAAAATGTGAAATTTGTGTGAGAAGTCTGGGGTTCGAGTCATACCTCACATATTATATTAAAATGTCTTTGATTGGGGCTTTGAACTTTCTTGATTCTAATAATACTTATTTTTTTAATCATTTTCTAAATTATTTAATTGATCAATTAGCCAGTAAAATATAATTGTTTTTAACTGTCTAGTATTAACAACTCACTACCACTAGTCATAAAAATTGTAAATAATTCTGGATCATGGTGGAGGCAGTTACATCATTTTTTTTGTTATATAAACACACATCTTGGCATTAGAAAATTACTACAAATATGAAATTGTATCTTCCTATTCAGTAAAATAATATATCTATACATATTTTCTAGAGTACACTTGAGAGTTTTGAAAATCGTTTGTGATTGCTGCACAATTGGTTTATTTGATCGTTGTATCCTGAAGATGATTGTCCACAGATGTCGCAGCAATTATCGACGAGCAATTTCGTTTTAGGATATCGTGCTGTCACGAGACTCGATTAGTCGATAAGTATCTTGGAGGTGATTGTCCACAGAAGTCGCAGTAGTTATCGACGGACAATTTCGTTTTAGGATATCGTGTTGTCACGAGACTCGATCAGTCGATAAATTTTATTTCTGTACTTTACTGTATTGCAATTAGTAATATATTTAACAAAATTTTCACTCCCTAAAGACGTGTACCCTTCTGGAAAGCTCGATTGCTCGAGTCATTATGAAATTTTTAGTGATGTTAACTTTTGAGATTGTTATCGACGTGAACATGATTAATTGGTGATAAGAAGGCCCCTGTCTAAATTCACGACTTTCATTGCACTTGGGATTAAAGTCGAATTAAGTGGTCCAACCCATGATGCGTTCAGACAAAAAAAAATCTTGTGGGAAATTACACACGTCCCTATTTTCTATCCTTTCATTCAAAAATCAGAATTATCTTTCCAAAACTCAGAATCATCCTACCCTACCCTACCCTAATCTACCATCCAGCACACCAAATGTTTCTCCACCGTCATCTGCTGCCCGCTTCTATTCATGTTTATCTGTTATCTTCCCTCGCTCGCTCCTCCGTTTTACATATACAATTATAATGGTAGATTCTTGTCTCAGCTTCATCTCCTTCTTGTTCAGCAGCTACCTCCGCGAATGTCTCGCCAATGCCAACTTGTCTTCTCAAACAATAGACATTGATGGCGACACCCCCATGCACTTTTGGGGTCCCTACCCCAGTCACAACCAATTCTGAACCTATGATAAGTGCATTTTTTTGCACTTATTCGGAGTCATATTACTAAATTTTTGTGTCGTTTTATTATTGTATTTTATTTAACTTAGGTTATTTTTATTTTATTTCAATTTTGGACATATTTCTAAGCAATTGGAAAAGAAAGAATGATAAATCGGTCAATTGATAAAAAATAGGGGACTAATATGCATTTGGGTAAAAATTTAGCACTAAAATTAAAGTAATTTGATGTGGAGAATCAAGTTGAAAGAAATAATGAAGACAATGGCTGAAAATAAAATTCGCGAAAGTTTTATAATTAGGCAGCCGCCCAGTTACATCATCAACAGAAGCCAATTTTTAAGCCTGCACAGCCGCCCCATTTTTTACTAGGTGTCTGCCCAGGCCAAATTGCGAAAAATTTTCTAATTTCCTTATTTAAATAGAACTCTTATGAAAACAAATCTTGTGGCGTCTTTTGAAACCCTAGGGCCGTCCAAAAGTGGTGGGGGAGGGGGCTCGTTACAATATATTTTAGAAGACTTGGAAGAAAAAAAGATGCCAGAACGTGAAGAACAATTTCAAGAACACGAAATTCAATTGAAGATTAATAGGGGTGATGTCGTTCTTCATCTATTTTTTTGATTTTCTTCTTTCCACTATACTAAGCTAGATTAATTTATTATAAGAGAATGATGAACTTTGTGATATGATTTTTAATTTTTAATTTTACATTCTTGACATCAAAAACATGTTTTGGAATATTTGAATGATTTATATGATCTTATTTTCCTCATGATTATAGTACACGATAATTATGTGAGTTTGGTGATTTATTTCATGCATTCGAGAGAAGGGAAATAAATTCGACATATATAAATCATCATAGGGTCCGATAGGGGATAGAAATATACCGATATACCTTATATGAATCTTTAAATGTTAATAAAAACTCATGCATTCTTGTATATTTGCATCCATCATAGAAATATAGTTGGATCACAGATGAGAATATATTTAACTTTACTCGAGAGAGACTATTAAATAATTTAAGAACATTGATTCGTTAATATTTCCAATCTTGTGTCAAAGTGTAAAACTAGATTTAAAAAGATTTTTACGTTGAGATTCGTGATTCTAGTACATTCATTACATATTAGAAAACACCTCAAATCATATTTATATCCAATTTGCATTTAGTTAATTAATTAATTCATACTTATATATTTATCATTAATTCACTTATAATTTCATCAATACAAATACTTTTCTTTATTTGTTTCGGTTAATGTCAAAATAATTAGAATTAGAACTAATTAATTCTTGTGAGAACGATATTCGGACTCAGAAAATCCACTCTATTACTTGTAACGAATCGTACACTTGTGTTGATTTTAATTCGAAATATATTTTCGCATAACAACCAACATTGATCTTGATTCAAGGGTTTAATCCCCACTGAATCTTCTTGAAAAATTAGGGACTCAGAAGTACTCTGTTGTTGGAACGAGTTACGAAGACTTCATGTCTTTACCTTGTTGTGGCTCCATCTCTATATCATGTCATCGCTAATCGGCAGAAAAAGTTAGTGGTTTATTTTAGTCCAATGGTGGATTTGATGTGAAGGTTGTGGTGGTGACACTATGTTGGTTGTGGTGGTGGTGGATGATGTGGATCTGAGATACAAGTGTTGGAGGTAGTAAGTTGGAAGAGTGGAGGTGGTCATGATAGTGATTGTGGTCGTGGAGTTGAGTTGAGTTGAGTTGAAGGTGGTGGCGGTAGCTTTGCTGTGAATTTGAGGTGATGAAAACAAATTGGATGGTTCAGTGGGTGGAGGAGTAATTGTAATCAATTAATTGAATAATTTGTGTTTAATAAATAATATGTGACATATTGAATTGTGTGATTTGCAAGAAAAATATGTAATTGTAACTCACAAATTGTATATTTGTGATCGTGAGGTAGTGTGATTTGTGATTAATACTTGATAATAAATTATGTTTATATTGTAATTGTGATATGGTTGTTTTAAGTATAGATTACAAATATTTATTCGAGTACTAGATGTGACTATATAATTTTTTGAAAAATTTCATTAAATTTGTTAAATTTGAAAATATATTTTAAAAGTATATAATTATGCATTTTATCTTAGTTGAATTGTATTATCAAATATTTTAACTTTTAGGCCATGTTTGATGTGTAAAATTTTTCATGAAAGTTGGAAAATATTTTTCATTTTTCACCTTTCTGGCTGTTTCATAGCCAAAATTTTCTAGGCAATCGATTTTCCAAATTTTCCTTGAATTTGCTTTCCCACCTATTTGGTGGTTTTTTTGTTTTCCAACTTTTTTTTTCTTTGGGTAATGGAAACAAATTGTATCCCCAATTAAAAAAAAAATCCTTTAATGGACAATTTCATTTAAAACAAATTTAAACGAACACAAAAAGATCCAAAATTTCAACATTTTCCACATAGAAAATTATACTAATCAAACATAATTAATTGACAATTCACAAAAAAATAATTTTAGACAATTCAATTTCTTGAAATTCATTTTCTTTTGACTTAAATTTTGTTCTTACAATCAAACGAAACATTACGTCTATTTTTTCCTGTTAACATTTAAATCAGGACATTAGTAAAAAAAGAAAATATAAAAATAAAAACCCGTCGCCTCAACCAAAGACTAAAAGTCATCGTCCTTTTTGGCTCTTCCGCCCTGACCCCATTTGATTGTATTGTCGATTTGTCCCATTTCTTTGATTCTTCCTTCCCAGCTTTTATTGGTTCCTTCACCCCGCACCCACCCAACCCCAAAACACCTTTATATCTCCTACTTGATAAAACTAAAACAGTTGATTAAAATTTAAATTTAAATCAATAAATAATTTTAACGATACATTTTGATGGGCATTATTTGATCAAAATAATATTTTTAATAGTGACTTGTAGGAGAATTTGTGGTTAAAAATTAATGTTATATTTTGAATTTACATACAAAATATTTTATTATGTGAATATGTAGTTAAAAATATGTATATAAAAAATATTTTAAATAATAGTTGTCAAACTGTGGCTCACAACTTTTTATTCACATATTTCAAAAACTTCATTCTAAATCTACTGAAAATTTGATTTTTTATCTTAACCAAACAAGGGCATAACAAGCACACAATCATCCTTGTTCATTTCTTATCTCCCCTTTTAACACTTTTTTAGGTGCCTTTCTGAAATCTTGGAATTTAGAGTAAGCCTGGACATTTTAACTAGATTCGAACCTTTCGAATTGGAACCAAAGGTTTTGTTGCGATTCCAAAAAAATAAATTAGGAACTGTAATTGAGAATCAATTGGGTTGGGGTTAGTTCTGATAACCTAAGAATAATTAATCAAGAGAGGATGAATTAATTTTTAAAATTTTTTCGAAGAATTAATCTAAATTCAAATAAGTAAAGATTAAATAGATTAATTCAAATAATAAGTACAAATATAAAGCGATAAGTAAAAGGGATAGATGATTCAAACGATATAATTGTGAGTGTTCGATCCAAGGCAATGATCTACGTCCTCCATTACCAAACTTTCCGATACGAGCAAGAATTTTTCACTGTATTGATTGACTTGTGGTAAAATCCAATCATTTACAACGCTTCCGGTGACTTACAAATAAGGAGCATCAATTCGTATACAATGTGAGATTTACGGGACCTCAATACAACCAACTATTGAGCTTTAACTGGATCTCAATGTGACCCACACGGTGAGTTACAACAAGAAATACCGATCCTTATACAATGTTAATTTTTAAGGGACTTCAATACGACTCACACTTTATCAAAGTGATTTTTACAATGGCATACATCTCTTAATATACAAGTGAGTTAAGTACTAAAAGAGGCTAACACTTCAATGAATAGTCATAAATGATAGCTCAAGTGTTAGATGAAATTTTTTGATGAATATAATAGTCAAAAATTAGATTCAATCACTTAAATTGTCTCAATAAGATTTGAAAAAATAAACACAATGTAGGTTAAAAAATCTTCACAAGAAATATCTCTCTTGTAATAGATGATTGTAATAAATTAAGTACTAAGAGTGAAATCAGAAACTTTGATGAATGTGATAATTTTACAAGTTTAATTCAATCAATCAAAGTTTCAATATGAAGAAGAAAAAAAAATTATACAATGTAAGTGCAAAATGTTTTTTCAAAAATATATATCTCTTGCAATGAATAATTTGTGATAAATTAAGTACTAACACAGAAATTAAAAATTTCGATGAATATGATAATTTTTCAAGTTTGATTAAATCAATCAAAGTTTAAATTTGAAAAGTAGAAATGTTTATGCAAAATAAGTATAAAGATCTTTTTTCAAAAATATTTCTCTTTTAAAATTGATATAAATAAATTAAGCACAAAAGATAGATGAAAAACTTTGAAATGATTCAAGAAGTTTGATTCAACAATCAAAGTTTTTATTATGAAGAAATAAATGAAATGAATGTAAAAATGTAAGCTCAAAGAGAATTTTTCAAATATATTTCTCAAGAAATCATTCTTATAGTTGTTGTAATGAATACAAAGTGAAATTGCATTTATAACAATCAAAACGCAATAAATTCTGCCCAACCGGACGACCATCCGGACGTTAGCCACTCATCCGAATGACCAACTAGTCGTTGTGGTCAGAATGGTGAAAAAACTCATCGTTGGGAATGAACCAGACGTCCGGTTCATCCATCCGGACGTCCGAATTGACAGAAATTTTTCTGTTAAATCGGACAGTCTGGTTGGTCAACTGGACATCTGATTGACCATTGATTTTTTTTTTTAATTTAAAGATATGATCTAAGTTCAAGTATCGCTTTGAAAATCAATCTTACTTTTGAAAAAATATTTTATAAAATGAACTCTTTGTGTACAAAATGATTTTTGAATTATTGTCATTCATTACTAAAAATCAAAGTGTTATATTTTTACACATGATCTCGAAAGCCTAGTATTTGATCTTACTTCAAAGTTTCTTTCATGTCGACTCTTAAACTCTTGATCTTGATATTTCTTGATGTTTGACTTTAATGCTTGATTTCGATATTGACCTTCTTCATGATCTCAATTTGGTAGTTTTGATCTTGATCTTTTAAACTCTCGTTTCGAATGATTTGATTTGAATACTTAACTTTCACTTTGATTTTCATTTCGAGTCCGATTTATGATATGTTGATTTTGACAATATTTGATTGATTTTAACATTGAACTAAAATCAATTGTTGTTAGAAATAATATTAATTTTGTTTGTTATGATCAAAATATTACGGATGAAATTAATCATAGGTCAACAAGTTCTTGGATCCAAACTAAAATTGTGAGTACTTGAATGAAACCCGACTTTTTATGTAAATTTTTATTTATAATTTTTAAACTCGATAAAAAAGTACAAAATCTAAAAACCATTATTTGGGTAATAATTTGTCTAAAACTCTATTCTATAATCCTAAAAAATCATTACTGGCTACTATTTTTTTGTCCTCGTCTCACATCAAATTGTTGCATTTCAGATATTAGTACATGTAAATCTTTGCAATTTGAATTTTCTATGAAACAAATGTTGACATATGATTCAATATAGCTCAACTTGTTTTGATTATAACAAATAATACACTTATATCTCTAACAAATCTTGTTTCTTGAGCTTTTCATTAATAAATCTTCTTAAGCACTCAAAGGCTCAGATCGTCATTTGTTGAATAACAAACAATCAAAAGAGATTCGAAGAGATCAAGAACCTTGAAGATTAGAGTTTTAGAAGTTGCTTCAATTTATATGTAAATGTATACATCTTCGATTTTAGCAAAGCATAAAGCTCAAACCATTCCTCATAAATTCATCACTTACGTAAAGATATCTTTAATATGATAATAAGTTTGGAGAAATAAACATTTTTGATATAAGAATTTATTTTTCAAAGAAATAAGTACTTCAGTCGACCGAAACATAATTCGGTCGATCGATTTGATCGACCAAAATGTCAGCCGAAACTCCAACGGTTTGAATTTTACAACTGCTATATTCACACTTCGGTCGACCGAAATTACTCAACCGAAAGTGACTAATTCTCAATATTTTGGTCTATAAATAGTCATATCTTTTGCATTCAATATTAACCAACCTACAAGAATAATTAAGAGAATTTATTTATTGAAAATTATTGAGCTTACATGATTATATATTCTATTTCATTTATTATAAAGAATCTCTTGATTGATTAAAACTAGTTTCCTCTATTTCATCAAGGATTCTACCTTGCAAGAAAATTTCTCAATCTCATCTACTTTCAATTCTTGATAAAAGTTTTCTTTGCAAACACTTATATTGAAGTGTAAATTTTTCTTCATATTTAACTTGTATTATTTGTTAAGAGAGATCATTGGTTAAAAATTTTGATATAAAGATACAAACTATTTCATTATCCATCATTTATCAAAGTTAATTACATAAACACTTGAGTTTTACTGTTTGCTATCTAGTTAAGTGTTATCCAAATTCTCTAAATATTTGACTTGATTATATCATTTGTTAAGAGAGTTCTTTCAATTGTAAAATTATCATTTATATTTTGGTGGTTTTGAGAGCCTTGTGAAAACTCGATTGTTGTTAAGGATAAGTGTTATTTGTTGTAAGTCACTTAAGGATAAGTGATCTTTGTTGTAAGTCACTTAAAGATAAGTTCTCCTTATTGTAAGTTACTTAAGAATTGATACTCCTTGTTTGTAAGTTACCATTATAGTGTATTTGGCCTTACTCGTGATAGAAAGTTTGGTAACGGGGACGTAGAACACATTATGTATCGAACCCCATTAAATTCGATTGTTATCTTTACATTCGTGCACTTTACTTTAAATTGTCATTTATATTGTGCAATATACATACTTGAATTAAGTTATTGAATTTGCATATTTACTTCTCGTATTATACTTTGCATTTATATCTTGTGAATTAAATAAATTTGAGACTAATTGTCGAAAAAGTTTCAAAAATCAATTCACCCCCCTCTTGATTAGTTATTCTTGGGTTATCATAAAACAGTTCAAGATATGTTGTGATGTAAGTTGACGAATCAATACGTTCATTCTTTACAATCCGAGTTTTTTACTTTCTTTCATTGTTCACAAACTTAAGTAATTTTTTAATTTTTTTTTATAACAGGTGGCAATTGAACTTGATATATTCATAACTCGGGATTTGAGGTACCTTTTTATTTATCTTAAGTTCATAATTCTTTTTTAAAATATAATTTTTTATTTTTTTTATTCATACAGAGCGAGTTCAATACGTATGTTGCAATTTTTTGATTCCATATAGTTATATACGTAAATAATTTTATTTTTATGTCATATCCTTTTAAGAGTAGAAGAATTTAATTATTGTCCATAATACCTTAATATAATGGGCAGTTCCAAGTAATGAAATACCCAAATCGACCCACTCGACATCCATGTCTAATTTAGAGCCTTATTTTTTTTGGGTTAGTTGAAGAGGAAAACAAGAAACTGTGACCAAAGAGCATCAATTCCTAGGGGTGGCAAACAAGTCGAGCGACTTATTGGCTCATGGGTTTAGTTCGACCTATGGGCGGCTTGGGCTCATTTTGAGAGGAGTCATGGGTTGAGCCAGCTTACATTTTTCCACGAGCCGGCTTGTTTTCTCCTTATTTTTGGACTTAATTTTTTAGTTTCTTAAAAAAAAAATTGCTCTTTTTTGTTAATTTATTTTTAAAAGATAAAGAAAAAGAGTCCGCTTGTGGAAGACTTGGCTTGTTTGGGCTTGTGAGCCCACGAGCTAAAAGGCTGAATCGATTATAAAATATGGGCACGAGCCGAGTCGGATTGGTTTGACTCGATTTATTGCCATCCCTATCAGTTCCGGGCTCCTGAAGGCCACCCCCTTTTATTCGAGTAATTGCGGGTTTTTTGACAGCTCTGCTAGGCAAAATTTATGTTCCAAATGTTACAGGGACATATTTTTTTAAGGAGAGACGTAAAAACTCAACGATTCTCGATGGTGTATAGGGTAATGCAGAGACAGTGATGCAGCCAAACAGG
Source organism: Fraxinus quadrangulata (assembly GCA_903798255.1). Classification (NCBI taxonomy): domain Eukaryota; kingdom Viridiplantae; phylum Streptophyta; class Magnoliopsida; order Lamiales; family Oleaceae; genus Fraxinus; species Fraxinus quadrangulata. Next base: position 21,048 of record CAIGRB010043942.1, read on the forward strand.
TGCTTCACGTGTAGGAAGAAATTGGGATTGACGGGGTTCAGGTGTAGGTGTGGGACCAGCTACTATGGGAGCCACATATACCCGGAACAGAATGGTTGCACCTTTGATTTCAGGGACATGGGAAGGGAAGTCATAGCCAGGGCCAATCCTTTTGGACAAAGCTGAGAAGTCTAAGATGTGATCGGAGCAGTTCGATTTGTTTACTTTTCTTGTTAATCGATAGTGCAGTTGATGTGCAGAATTTCTTTTTCTATTTTATTTCTTCCACATTGTATTTTAATGTTATAACGTTGTAGACAGTCTTTGTTGCCAAGGATTGGCTTTGTTAATTACCTATTGGTCACTAAACACCGTCAGCGACAACTGTAACGTTTAGTTGTAGGGTGCATACTCTCAAATCATTTTATATGTAAGAACATGTTTGGGAGTGTTTAAATTAAAATTTATGTGATTATTAATTGTGAATTTATAATGTATGAATAATTAGTGAGTAGTAGTTGTGTATCATACACAATGTATAAATATAAAAAATATATTTGATCAATTTAAAGGATAATTTAAATTTTACCAAACATGCACGATAGCTTATTTTTCAACGGAGTAACACGTGCCCAGGTGGATGGTTAGTATAGTTTTTTACCTCAATTGTACATTAAAATTTGACGTTGAAGCAACTAAGCCTCCTTTTGGATAAATTTATTAATCATTTATATATTTCAATAAACTCGCAATTACTATCAACTTATCCACCTTTTATTTCTATATATTTATAAATTCTTCCCCGAACGGAAGCCAAATTGGAGCTTGAATATTTGATAGCACAATTGCAACCTTGATACTACTAATCTCGCTTTAGTCTCATAGAAGATCTTGTGAATGTTACAGAGTCTAGATATGTGTTGCGTTTTTTCTATCGCAAGTGTACGATATCGTAACAAGTAATATAGTGGACCTTTGAATCCGAATTATTGTTCCTACGAGGACTATACTCTAATCTTAATCTACTTTTCTACTCCTATTTGATGAAAGTAAACAATTAGAGAATTAATATAGTGTTGAATATTGATTTTCTATAATGAAGTAAATACCTAAAACTAATGAAAATTATGACAAAATGTCAAACAATGATTGATAAAAAATTCACGTATGTAAAATGTATTAGGATAAAACAATTTTACCTATTGATCACCTTAGTTCTCAATTTAAGATTCTAGTTTAATGTAGTGTTCTGTCGAATTCTCCTACGATATTCAATTTACCCCTCTTGAGTTTTCATCGAGCTTATTCAACTAATTCAATTCCATATCTCTATGTAAATTATCCTTAGTTAAACGAATTTTAGTTCTAGGAATTCCTATAAGGACAGCAATACTTAGTATATGTATCTCTACACATTATACCTCGTTACCAGATTTTATTACACGTTCTAAACCTCAAACTCACCTCTCGATTCGTAAGAAACTCAATTGATTATCAAATTATTGGCCAGATCATTCAAAACATTGCATTCATAATAAAATCAAAACATGAAAGAATAAAACTCAGAATAAAATCACCGGATTTAATTGATAATAAAGATGGAAAAGAATCAACTGTTGCACCAAGATCTTCCTTCACTTTCAATTCTTGATTTTTACTCGAATCCTTGATGTAGTTCTTCTCACGAATTCCTTTCGATCTTGTATTTTTCTCTCAATTTTCTAAAGTGTGGAACCCCCAATTCGCGCCTCTTCTTCTCTCTTATACTCCCCTCTTGTTATTGGCCAAATTGGAGTCTTTTTTATGGGCTTCCCGCGGCCCAATCTTGATAAAAATTCTGGTGCGGCGCAATGCTTAGGCGCTGGCGCTAGGGTGCAGCACCTAGGCGCTGTGAATGGAGAGCGCTACCTTCCTATTTTGGTTAATGCAGGCGCTGCCTTTCTGGACTCAGTTCATGGGCAACGCCTGGCCAAGCCTTCTGTTTTTTTTTTTTTTAATGCTTTTTTTCCTTTTTCCGACATTTGGGCGCTCCATTGTAGCAATTGGGCGCCATTTTTCTGCTCCTTTCACCTTGCAATACCTACCTTTCTCACATAATCACCATATCTTCAAAACAACACTAGCACACAAATTAAAAACGTTCTATAACCATAAAAATTAGGCAAATAATTAAGTTAATTTGATATAACATTCGTATGCAAACACACTCATCAATACGTTGTCTCCAATATATTTTCCCCTTAGTCATCCCCCAATATTTGATAGCACATTTTCAGTCTTGATACTACGTTTGTTGTTATGTTTGTTAACACTTATTAAACGACAATAGTATGTTTGCCGATGTATATAGATGTGTAATTATTTTATTGTTGGACGATTAAATGACAACATGCTGGGACATTATATCTAGACTCCGACCTAAACTACCTTAACACATGTATATTTATATCTACAATATATTTATATCTATAATGGATGCCTATATTGATACTACAATTTTTTTAAAGTGCACCACATTTAATAATTCCCAGCCTTTACTAATTATCATACTTTTGTTCTTGCATTTTTTATTTTTTTTTCATTCCTATATCAACATTCAAGTAATTAACATAACTATTCAGTGATGACATTCTTCATCCAAAAATTCAGTTAAAAGGGTGTAAAAGGCTTATTTGAGCCTTATATGTATAAATATAAAGTGCAAATAGATATGTCTCTCATTTTAGAGCACACTAATGAAATTTTTGGGCAAATACCGACATTAGAGGCCAGGGACGTATGTAGGGGAGGCAGCTCAGCCTCTGCTCCCCAAGCCCATTTAATCTTTAGTATAAAAAACAAAATTTCCTTGGAAATTTTTTTCTGTATTAGTCCAGTAAAAAAAAAAAATTTTTTTGTCCCCCTTGGCTCCGCCCCTGTTAGAGACAATATGAAAGGTTGATAATAAGAATATGACGGAAAAAAAAGGAATAAAAGTGTGATAATAAGTATAGAAAATCAACTTTTAATGCATTTATAAAAAAATTGTGGTGTGAGATATTCATTTGTCGATTTTTTCCTTAATCTTTTTTTCTTTATGGTCAACAATGCCTTCTTTAATCTTCTTAATTACATTCATAACATTAATTCATGCATTTTGTTATTTCTCCATCATTTTTCCACTCAAATTTCCACTGATGTTTTATTCTTAGTAATTCTTGAGTTTTTATCCCACCAACTGTTTGATTATTTTATTTTATTTTATTTTTTGAAAGATGCATTTGATTGCTCACTTTGAAGCAATCTCCGTAGATTTTCTCACATTAAAGGTAATTTAAGTTTTTATGTAATTTGTTGAATTTTTCTGTATTTATTCATGTTTGAGTTTGATGTTTCATTAGGAGTCTGCTAATTGATTTTTTAAGGGAGGAATTTGCTTAATGTTAATCAGAAGGCAATAATATTACTTTGCATTCTGATAAAATCACTGAGATTTTGAAATTGTTTTCAAAATTACGATTTTGAAACCAAATCAAATCAATCCGCAAAGAGAAATACTATTTACAATCGTTCATTATCGGAGTCATCGTAAATGACATATATGTGACGGTTAATAATTAGATGTATTAAAGTGATAATTTTTTATTGCCTCATACATCAAATCACTAATCGTTACGTGTATGTCACGTAAAGCGATTACGGTAATAAGTTATTGCAAATAGCATTATTCATCCACAAAATATTGTGAAGTTTTGTTTTAAAATTGTTATGGGCGTGGAACGTAGCAAATGAATATATTGAGACATCCCATTGTTCAAATTAAGAAAAAACTGTGTTAAAAGTTAAAATGATTCTAGAATGTCCTATTCGAATTTGTCTTCTTAGAGCACGTTTCACTAAGTCTAAAAAGAATTAAGGTTACTTTTTAGCTTTTTTTGCCAAAAATAATTTTAAAAATAACATTTTTTTTTTTAATAAATTTACTTTCTTTACAAGTTTTTTCTTACAAGTTTAAGCTTGCCATTGTGGAACTCAGCATACTGGATAAAAGCTAAATACCAGAAACTTTAATTATATTTAATGGAAGGTATGAATAACTTATAATTTATGTTTTATTTTCTAATGTCATCTTTGTGTCCAAATTCTTATGGGCTATTCTATTTGTATTTCAATTTTGTGTTTTGAGTTTTGAATTCATTTTAAGAGTCCATTTTGATATTGTTGAAAATTTGTTCTTTTTGGCGTTTTGAAAAATTATTTTCAAAATACCCAAAACGCGTTTTGAAAATTTTGACTTGATTATAACTGAAAACACCCAAAACGACAAATTTGTCAATTTTGATTTTTTTTTTTAATTTTTAACTTGTTTTCAAAAATGCGTTTTCGAAAATAGGAAAGAAAACGCGTTTTCACTGTTTTAACGCAATAAAATTATTATTATCATTATCATTATTATTATTATTAT
>CAIGRB010043942.1:25596-39310 GCA_903798255.1 Fraxinus quadrangulata
TTTTTCAAACAAAAAAAAAAAAAAAAAAAAAAAAAAAAAAAAACCCTAAATATTGAATAAATTTTGCTTAATCCCCAACCTTAAAAAATCACAAACTGTATGATCTAGAGAAAGAATACTAATCCTATATTTAGAGAATTAGAGTTCATCTTTGAGTGATTTTGATGACATTTCAACTTGGTTGCAAAGTGTAGAGGAGCTTAAGCTTTCTAACCAGAGCTCGTCTGCCATAACTGCGTCGGTCTCGTTGTTCCTGTGCCATGACCATTGGGCATGTGTGTTGTTGTGCACCCTCAATCGCCCATGTCCGAAGCTTGGCTCACGATAGACTGAGATTGAAGGACTAGGGTTCACAAAACTTCACCACAGTTGCACAACCAATTATAAATATGTTAGTAGAAAATTTCTGGAAATCTTGATTGTGAAATATATAATTGTAGTTTAAATTATGTCTTCAACATTATTCTCAAACAGTTTAAATTTTATTTTTCAATAAAATACCTAGAACGTTAAAACTTGAAATTATAGTTCGTTTGACATAATTTTTGAGAAGTCAAAAGGAGCTATTGAGATTTAAAAACTACTTTTGCACCATTTGATCAATTTTATAAACGTGTTTCTTCTAATTAAAAGAATTCTTAGAAGAAGTTGGTTCAATGTGACTTTTTTTAAAAATACTTCTGAAAGAGAAATTTCTTTTAGAAATTAGTTTCCAAACATGACTTAAGGTAGCTTCCTCGGGGTGCTATTCTACAAAAAACAAAAGTTATGGTAAACAGATCCTTAATAAATCTTCGTTGTGCTTTACATGTCCAGCCTTCGACCGAGGCTGTCTGCGGGCCCAGTCTCGGGCTGCAGCATATTTAGGGCATGTGTGCTAAAAATTGTCTTTGGGCACTTACTTCATAGCAAGCCCTTCTCTGTTTCCTCCATCACCAATGGTAATATAAACAGGACCGCATGGGTCAGCATTATTATCATAAACCCTAGTCTGCACATGTGACAACATTGAAGCAATTATTAAAAAAACCCTTCCAATTCGATGCTTTCTGTAAAATATGCACATATATACACACAAAATTTTATTTCCAAATATCAATTTTTTTCTTCCAAGATGAATTTAAAAGATAAAAAATGACTTACGAAGCGTTCATATGCATGAACATGCCCTGCGAAGACCACGTCGACTCGTGCCTTGTACAACACCTCTTCCATGGCTTTCCTCATTCTTTCGCCTTCTCCTCTATGAGCTTGATTAGAATTGTACCACGGTGCATGTAGGAGCACAACCACCCAAGGTGTCTTCTTCCTATCAACGTTCACCAAATCAGCTTGAAGCCACTTGTACTGATCCGATTCAGAGTCAAAGTCCGCGTACGATCCGAGCATAATAATGTGGGTCCCAACAACATCAAACGAGTAATATAGGTTCGATTTGGACCCACTTTCTTGATATGGCATGATCCATCTTGCATTGTAGGCTTTAAAGCGTTGAGGATAGTTAATGATTGGGAATGCTTCAATTTCATGGTTTCCTTCAGTGACCATCCACGGCCTAGTGCTCGCATATGGCTCGACCAGGCGCCCAAATGAGTCCCATAATGGCTGTTTAGTATCAGCATAGGAAAGATCGCCAGGTAGAAGAAATACATCGTAATCCTTTGCACCAACATGGTCTAAGGTTGATGTTGTCCATTCGGTTTGTCCTAGGTCTCCTGTATAATAATATTATTCAAAAAAGAATATAAATAAATATCATATGAACCATGATCAAGTGCTCAATGGGGCACCATGCATCACCACTTACCTACAATGGCGAATTCAATCGGAAAAGTAGAAGGCGGCGTTAGGAAGCTGAACTCTGGGCCAGCGCCACCACACCTGTAGTAATAAGTTGTACTTGGCTCCAATGGTCCAATTTTAACATGATGAATTTCATCAGAACTGTAAAAGAAGTACCGGTAAGAAGTGCTTTCTCCGGTGGCTGATGATTCATATTTCCCCGGAGACTTTCCATATTCAACAATGGATTTCACTTGCTTATCTGTCGTAATCCAAGAAACCCTCATGAAATCTTTCCCCGCCAAGGAAATATGTACCTGAAAATAATAAATATTAAAAAACTTTGTCCATGTTTACATGACCTTATAAAATGCTAGAAAGTGAAAACAAAACCTGCTGAGGTTCGGAATCTGACCCGTTATGTGCCCGGAAACTGAGTTGCCGGGCACTTGGACGGGTATAGTCCAACGCGGCATACAATTGTACAAGTTGAAGAAGGAATAACATAACCGCAAAATATAATGAGAACCGTTTCTCCATTTTTGAGGGAAAATATGTTCATAAAAAATTATATAGTGTACATATGTGAGCACAAAATATGTTCATGTACACACACATCTATATACACGAAGGATGTGGAAAAAATTCAGGAAAGATAGGATAGCAATGGCGTGAAGAAAGTCAATTGAGACATTTTAAATTGAGATATTATGCTTACATAGATAATCACACACGTGTAATTTTCCATTTAACGGCTTTTTATTGGCTCGGCTTCTTTCCTTGACAGCTAGTTTGGGAATCGCTATCACATGAAAAGATTTAGAATTATTTAGTTAAGTTGAATTTGACTTTGTAATTTTTTTTTCTAGTTACTTCTGTTTTATTTAGGTATAAGATTAATTAAATTATAAGTTGGAACATGGATGAAGTGTTTGAATTCTAAGGCAATTACAAAATCCACCAAGGTATCTTCAATGATGACGTGCAAATCAAATTCTTAAAGTTGTTATAAGCAACAAGAGTGTCAGCGATAGTTGAATTTATTTTTTTCATTAACTATCATGTTAACCACCTCATCTTCGACTTCTTAAGTTACAATATTATAGGGCCAATTTGACATCGCTTCTACTTTTTCCTTTGTTTATTGTAGAAGAGCCTTCTGAGAAGTTATCTTATATCAATTTTCTAGAAAAATTCTTCTAGTCACTTTCAGAAAATTATCCAAACATGTCGAAAAATAACATTTTAGTCACACAAACAGTTTTTGATTTTCAAAAATCATACCAAACAGGTCCTACATCGGTATGAAGGTGGATAATGAGGTTTTCAAACACCACTTTAATTTTTCTTATCTAAATACGTAATAACTATTTTAAGATGTCTTCTCCAATAAGAATGTTCATTGAACTCAACTTTCGTTGAACGTTTGTTACAAGAAATTCAAATGTATCTATTAAAATTACATAAGAAATCCATAATATTATACAATAATGATCAATACCGTATATTAAACAAGCTCTTAAAAGATTATGCAAAGCTTAAAGTATTTGCATAGTTAAGTCAACGGAACCCAATTTTCGTGGCGCAAAAGTAATTCTTAAATATTTATAAATTGATATATATATATAATTACGTGATGGATCCAATTTTTACGGAATTAAGGAAACGAACTTCACGTTGCCACAATGGTCGGCATGTTTAATTTCTATTAACGCCTTCTAATTCTTCTTTCTTGTCGTCCAATAATTAGATAATTGATTTCAACTTGGATTGGACGCACGAACTTTAAGCAAATTTATAATGTTAATGACACATTAGAGTATTGGATTGGATATGATTGAATAAAACGGAAGAGATACGTACAAAGATATTAGTGCTAGTAAGTTCACGGCACGATAAATTTTGGATTTCCGAGCCCAAAAACCCTGTCAAGTTGTTCGATTTTTGGCGATCAACTTACTTTTACACCTCTACACGAGACTAATAGTTTTATTAGTTGAGGTAACATAGATAAAAATAAATTATAAGTACCCTTTTTTAAATAATTGCTACAAAAGATCAACCTATACTTGGTAAACTATCTTGGATCATACTACATGTATCGAACTTTTTATCGAATCTTTTACCTACTACTCACAATGGGAATGGGGACCACATTGTCGAAATTTTTAAATGCACGCGAACTCTACACATTATGTGAGAGGGGATAATCCATTATGTACAAACCATTGTGTACAAATGGATTAACCTAAAGGTAGATTATAAGCTGTATTATGGTACCAAATAATATTTAATATTATTTTTATAGTCCACCAGTAAAAATATATTTCTTACACATTATAATATATAGGCTTTTGACAATTTTTTTATTTTTCTTTTAGTCCGGCCGAGTTGGCTCCTAACCCACCTTAGAGAGATTGGGGCTCTTTCAACTTTTTTCTTCTTAAGATGCAGTCCTATTTTGAAGGACATAATGCTCGTTAGTTAATGTCAAGGTTTAACGAGATGTTGTCGGATCTGGAGTGGATGGTGTTAGAGGAGTGATCAATTATGTAATATTATTTAATTTTAGCGAATAAATAAGTCACAAAAATACTTTAATATCAACTTAAAATTCCTTGTTCTTCGACGACCATTTGTTATAACCAACTCAAAAAACTATTTTATTTGATCTTGAAGGCATCAATTAGCATATTTATGGCAAAAGAACAGAAAAAAAAAAAAAAATTGCACAAAATTTGTTTGGAAAGAAAATACATTTCCACGTCCATTTTACTTACTAGCCATGGCTCGAATGCTGACTCGAGTTTCTTTAGTTCTGATTCTCATATTAATTTCAATGGAGTATTCTCCCACAATCGTCTATTACCCGAATTCGAGATAGTCGACGATTTCTTTAGCTCCATTGCATGACCGCACTACAAACTCGGAGATACATTTTTTTTTTTCCACAATACATAGTAAAAGAGTTGGTGAAATTCTCATTATGTAGGTACTTATAGAGCTCAACATATATAATATTCCTATTTGGTTGAGATTAAAATCAAAATTTTAGTATATTTTAATAAAAATTTATCAAACGTGTGGTTAAAAAAGAAGGTGAAAATAAGGGTCAAATGGCAAGTTGAACATGATAGGTCCTGAAAACGTAGTGTTCTTAAACGATATGGACTAGCGCCAATTAGCCATTTCAACATTTTATCCTATTAATATAATTTCGTAGACGTTAATTTTCCCACGCGAGATATGGAAGCTATTTTTTCTAAGAGTGGCAAAACATTATCCTTCACACACAACCCAATCTTTCAAACTTTCGAATAAAATCCTTTCCTTTTTTATGCACGGATCTTGTCAAAATTTTGTTTAATGCACAACCATTTTACGAAGAGAAACGTGCAAAATTTTTGAAAGAGACAACTATGCACCTCATGAAAATTTATTTGCGTTATTTTTTTATTTACGTTTACGGATAAGTATGATTTTCATTTATTTCCTACTTTCCGACAAATTATTATAAAGAAAAAATTTTGAATTTGCACTACTATCAATTTAAGGGGTCAACTTTTAGAGTTCAACTCGGATCTAGAAAATCTTAGATCCGACCCTACCTTAACTAGATGCATGGGTCGCCGGGTCGGGTTACCTCCGACAGAAAAATGTTAATGTGTTGGGCCAAGGACAGCCTACTCCTAGCACTCCAAATATGGGCGATCAACTTTGCTTCTCTGAATGAGAAAATGTGAGGTGATTACAGTTTAAGAATTAAAGCATGTTGGATATCAAGATTTAATCGTAGAAAATATAACATTTAAAATTTTTTTTTCTTCGTTAGTAAACTATATTCATAAAAATAAAAATAAATTAGTTTATTTCTATAAATATAGACATATTCAAACATGATACTGAAGAAGTACGAGAAAGAATTGAATATTAACCTTTTGAACTTTCCAGAGATATTGTGGAAGGTTTCTGTACATGATCTGCTATGGACCCCTAATATAATGTATGTTAATGCATAAATAATTAAGGCAATGTCAATGTTTGAGGAAAGCTAGACATATGAAATACAAAAAGTTGATACTATTGAAATTTGTTATGAATTTTATAATTCTATCCAACTCCCTCAATCGTAAAATGTTACGAATTTGAACAACGTTGTAATCATGAAAATTAAAGACTCATTTGGCAGGATTTCTACCTGTAGAAGAATTTTTTGAGTAAGCTACATTAAGCCAACATCCTCTAAAAGTTGTTCTCGCCAGATAAGAAAATTATTCAAACAAATTCAAAAACAGCTTCTTATTTTCATAAGCAATTTTTGACTTTTTCAAAAGTTCTGTCCAACGAGTCCCAAGTAATGTTATACTTATGATGTTAAATGTATCGCGACATTTAGTCCAATATAATCCAACGTTGTGTCTCGTAGCACGATTTAATTGTCCTAGGTTGATAATTTTGTTAGCATTTCTAATTTGTTTCAAACACGTTTACAAAATTGACTTCACACGCTCACAAAATCAAGTCATGCAGGAGTTTACACTTCTACTCTTAGTAGAGAGCGGAGAAAGGAATTAAGATGATGAGTCAACATATTTATACTCTAAAGAAAATGAGTTTCTTATCCAAATCTACTTGCTATCTTGAGGCACTGCAGGAAATTGAACTGTAGGCGTCCTATTTAAGTTATCCATTGGTGAGCTCACTTGTAGGGTTCAATGCATATAACTGTGGCCATAATGTATTATCCATAATTAGCTTTGCAGGGATCGGAATTATGTGAAATGATTAATTTTTACCTCAGAAAGTAGAGACACAAAGGATTTTGGCACTGCAAGGAAATAAAGTAATTTCACAGTTAAGTGTTTTCACATGTATCAATAAATGCACTATGAGATTTAAATGTATGAAACTAGATGCCTAGCTAGCCACTCTTATTACAATTTTTTTTTTCTGATCAAGGCGGAGCAGTATAATTTGACGTTGTATTGTACAAAGTTGTACATTAAAATTGATCGTCTTTACCGACGTAGAAGTCATTTTATTTCATGAGTAAATTCTTAGTCAATATTGTTTGACAACAATGACTTCAAGTAATTTGTAATTGAATATTATTTGGTTCATAACCTAAAAGTTTACTTTTTCGTTGAAAATCACAAACATTTAACTCGTAACCATTTGTATGGCATACATGGTTTCTTTTTCAAGGGGTATTTTAATCATCTTACTCAATTTCTCTCCGCAAGCTGCCCCGCCCCCATGTACAAGGCATGTGACACACGTGTAACTTATGGTTATTTGTAATCGAGCAATAATGTTCAATTAGACTATCATAAATAACTTATTGACTAGGATTATACATTTCGGAATTCAAATGGTCCCAAATAAAATAAGTAATTATTTTCCATACAAATTTACATGATGTAAAAGGAAGGTGCAAAGCCAATGAGGGTGGGTAAATAATTGTATTTTGATAGGCAAATATAGATGTTGATGATGATGAGCACTCGATGGAGTTGAATGAATGCTTGATAGCTATGGTCATGCAAATCTTTTGATCACTGCCATACATTTATGAAAAAACAGCCCCCCAAACACATGGAATCATGAAAGGAAACTGCCTTTTTTCTATAGAGGGTGACTCAAAATGGCTGCCAAAAGCAAAAATCTATTTAAGAGGGCTCAAGAAATTTTGAGAGAGGAAGTTATAATTACGGCAGGGTTTTTTTTTTTTTTTTTTCGCGAAAAAGTTATTTTATTTCAGTTTCCTTTAAAAGATCTTCTAGTCAGATAAAATACTTTTAGAAAATTATTCAAATATGTTCAAAATTAATTTTTTTTTATTTTTATTTTTAAACCTTATAAGTAATTTTTGGATTTTCAAAACCCCAATTAATTATAATTATAACAAAAGTAACAATTTCAACTTAGCCAAACATTGCTCTTTTCTTGCACGTCAGGCTGAAAGCCCTTTTGCTTTGTGTTTCATTGGCTATGGCTGGTCCATAACTGAACAAACATATGGGATCAAGAGGATCAATTTTCAGTTGAAAAATTAGAAATTTCTTCCGAAGATTATAATTGGAGCCATGCTTTATGTCCCATCCCAATGACCGGGACAAAACAGTTGGCGCCCCCCTATTTTTGTCTCAGTCATTGAGCCAGGACAAATGGCTTTGTCCTTATAATTGTGTGACATTAGGATATTTTCAATGAAGACAGAACTAACTTTTAGATCATCTTTAGATAAGCAAATAGGGTCGAACCGTGAAAAAATACACATCAAGATTAAATTACTTCGCATATTTTATTTTTAAAAATTAATTTAATATACTTTTATCTTATTTATTTATATCCAAATATATTTAGTTATAGCTTATGTTGAGTTTGTATAATAACGATATTCAATTATTTCATTGCATGAAAACAATTTAACATTTTAACTATGGTCGTTATGTTGCTCCTACAATTTTCTTGTGTTCAGTTACGTTTTTTATTGCACTTCTTAACCTTTCTTCATTGTCGATCTGATATTCCTATTTCTTTATTGCGTTTTATCTCGAATACGTTATTAATTAGTATATTTTGTCCATGTATTAATTAATTTTTTCAAAGAGAAAAATAGGTTAAATTATGGTGTTTTCAATTTTTCATTTTTCAGTAAAATCCTTAAAAATACAATATAACTTTTAAAAAAATTTCTACCGACCTGCTGCGAGTCTCGTCGAGCCAATCTTTGTCATCGAGGCAATGCAATTTAGGCTCGACCCATTCATTTTAACACCTAACAAATTGAACGATGTTCACGAGGGCAGCAAGAAATTCATAATGAAGCCATTGAAAAACCTTATTACCAGTCGATGTTACGATTTTTCACGTTCGTAACCCATGAGGTTTGCCCAATTCATCGATTATTAATATTCCTTACCATTATTTCTTGCTTAAACTTGTAGAAAAAATGCTTACCATATGATACTAGGCAAAATAATTGCATTCGTTATCATTCATGGGACACCCTATTAACTTTAGGACTAAATTGTCATTATGTTTTGCTCTTCGAGATCTATTAGGAGAATCTTGGTGCCCTTCTTTGGTATTTGTCAACTAGACACAGGATTCGATCAATTGTTTAAAAATCAGTTCAAATACTTCCTCAAAAAGGGTAAAAGATCAAGAATTAAATGATCGAATCAATAATTTAAAATAGAATCGTTGGAGTGAACTTGCCGATTCCCAGTTCAATCGGATTCTAATTTTAGATTGTTCTCTAATTTTTCTTGGCAAATTCACAGTTCAGTCGGATTCTATAACACATATACTCAATAATGTGCAATCCAAAAAGCGATAAACATCCAAGCACAATATACTACTTATTTCTCCTCTCAATCGATTTTTTGTGTCAAATCATACATCTAAAATTATGACAACCACTAACCAGTCATCGCAAGTTAAAGTGAAGAAATTTAATTAGAGAGTACTAGTAACATACTTGACCATGCACATTAGACCAAATTAAATAACATATATTGGCATTTCAATCTAGCACTCCATTCTAAAATTGTCTTTTGATAAATACGTACATAAAAGATTTGAACGAGTTGTGAGAAGAATAATGATATGTAACATCAGTGATGCTAGAGCATTAATTTAAATGGTCACTCGTGATATGTGCAATTAAATGAACATTTTGACATTACATTTAAATGAATATATAATTTAATAACATCCAATTGTCATTTAAACTGGTGTTAAATAACATTATTCTTGTGAAAATGGTAGATTATCACAATTGCGAACCCAAAACCCAAATGCGAACCAATCCAAGCCATCATCGCGAATCTTCGGACGGCCAAGATAGCCACACCCATAATTTTGAGTGTTTACAAACACAACTCAAATACCCAAAATACCCTTATCTCCAATTCCTAAAATACCCACTATCATTCACATGACGCCATCCCCTAAAAACCTCATCATCATAGTCATAGTAAAATGGAAAATACTTGCCTACACATCACACAAGCCGCCTTCTTTGCACTATAAATATTCACACTTTGTCCCTCGCTAAACAAACAATCAAACACTTCTTCTTCTTCTTCTTCTCCTCTAATTAACCCGAACTTCCAAAAGGTAATCTTTTTTCTTTTAATTTTAATGTCTTTCTTAATACTTTTTGAGGAATACGGTTCTAGACATAGGTTGTTGTAAGAATCTTTTTTATGGGTTTTCTTCTAATGGTCTTCCGACACATTTTTCTTGTCTTTTTAATTGAGTAAGTGGACACACTCCCTTATATTTTTGTTATTAAGCTTTTTGTAAATGCTTTACAGAAATGGAGAGACTAAACTCAAAGCTGTACGTGGAGAACTGCTACATAATGAAGGAGAATGAACGGCTGAGGAAGAAGGCAGAGCTACTGAACCAGGAGAATCAAACATTGCTAAATGAATTGAAGCAGAAGCTGTCACAGGCTGCCAGTCATGGCCCAAATTCCATCCCTGATCTCAACATGTCCACCTCCTCCAATTCCAAGCCTTCCAAATCTAGCAAGAAATGAAAATGGCCCCACCTACAATGCAACACCATTTTGGAGTTAAAAAACTAGTAGTATTTTGCATAGGAAAATACGTAGTTTTGATCCACCAGGGCTGGGGTTATCTTTTCTAAATGTAGTGTTTCATATATATATTTTTTGTTGGTTGGTTGGTTGGGTGGGTGGTGGGTGTTCAGGTATCTTCAATATGTATCAGTCCACCTCTTGAAAGAAATATAATCCATCTTTTTTGTTGTTATTTTCTTCTTTTCTTTTTATGGTGATGATTTGTTTATATATGCTGGGATAAGTCAATCTCCAGAAAGTTTCACTGGAATTCATTAATTTATAATCCAGAATTTTTTGTTTGTTTCTTCGCATAGATTATCGCTTGTCTATAGGATGATGAACGTGCCGAGAAAATATAGAACATTTTAGCTGTAAAGAATGAATGGTTACTTGCGAGTTCACTCGAAAGAGCATGATACATCAAATTTATTATTTAAACAACAAGATGTGCTCAAGTGGGAAGAACGTGATGACTAAGTGTTTTTTTTTTCTTTTTTAAATGTAAGGGGTTGATCTTTTTGTGTTTCAGTTTTGTGTTTTTGAGTTTTGAATTTATTTTGAATTTTGTATTTTGAATGTCCATTTTAAGATTGTTGAAAATGTGTTCTTTTTGGCATTTTCAAAATTTGTTTTGAAAACATCCAAAGCGCATTTTGAAAATTTTGACTTGATTATAACTGAAAACACTCAAAACGACAATTAATCGTTTGTGTTTTCTTTTTAAATTTTTAACTTGTTTTCAAAAATGCATTTTCGAAAATAAAAACGCATTTTTGAAAATAGGAAAGAGAACGCGTTTTCACTATTTTGAAAAACTGAAAACAGAAAACGACTTGAAAATAATAAAGAGAACAGACCATATATATTCAACAAAATTTTTATTACTCATTTGAAAGCACGCAAATAAAATATTTGGACAGAAACTTTAATCGGAGACTAATTGTGCTAATTAATTGAAGGTTAAATATAAGAATGTGATGAAAAAAGTTAAAAGATATGATGGGACAATTAAGTATAAGTTGAAAAACTTTGTTGTGATTAAATGTGGTGCCAAAAAAAAACACTATAATTTGAATATAATTATCCATAATTTAAATGTTGCAATGGAAAGGAGGGACTTTAATTTGATTTTCAACTAGGTAGAATCAATACCTTTTGTTAACGAAGCAATTTTCTTGAGTTCAAAAACCAAAATAATGAAAAAAGATATGAAAATTTACAAAATACATCACCTAGAGAATAAGGTGATTTACACCATATTCTTTTTTATAATGATAGTGCATTTTAATTGCATAACAAGTTCATAATCGTTACTATTGACTTTTTTTCTCACTTTTTTTTTTTCATTGCATTCATATATACAACATTTCATTAATTAGCATATCTTTTCTGATGATTCTTTTTGTCTATAGATTCCATCAGTAAGGAATAAAATGACTTAATTGTCCCTTGTATTTTTACATAAGAAAAAAATAAATATAAACGCGTGACTATATATTTGTTCCTAATTTTATAATAGCTTACATAATTTTTGGATGAAAAGTAATCATTAGGGATAAAATGTGCTAATTTATGATAAGTATACAATGGCAATGAAAAGGGGAAATAAATGTAACAAAAATAAAAGTTACTATCCTTTAATGCAATTAAATGTGGTCAACATTACCACCATAACAAAAAGTACCTACTAGTACTAGTTAAAAGATTAAAAATTTGACATTTTATATAGGAATTGTTTGATGCACATCATTGAAAAAGAAAATGTATTTTATGATATGATGTAATGAAAAATAAGTGGTTAAAAAATAAAAAAAAATTTAATTTGTGTATAATATTATTTTATTAAATAATGTGTGATTGAAAATGAGTATTGAAAGAATAAGGACATGTTTTCTTTATCATTTTTAAACCGTTTTATATTTTCGATTTTCTAAAACAGTAAAAACGCTTTCTCTTTCTCATTTTTGAAAACACGTTTTTGAAAGCAAGTTAAAAATTTACAAAGAATTTATCGTTTTGGGTGTTTTCAGTCATAATCAAATCAAAATTTTCAAAACGCGTTTTAGATATTTTCAAAACAATTTTTTAAAATGTTAAAAAGAACATATTTTCAACAATCGTAAAATGGACACTCGAAACCCAAAACTTAAAATGAATTCAAAACTCAAAACACAAAACTGAAATACAAAGAGAACAACATCTAAATTTTGGGAAGAATGTGGATCAAATAGGGGCTAGTTGAACAATCCAAAAAAATTATAATAGCAATAACAAATTAAGTAATTAACAAATATTTTTCATATCGTGTTTTTAACTATATTATTACTCTTTATAATTTAATTACTAGAACCCTGAAATGTTTTATTGAGTTCTTTTTGCTTGAAATACACGGTTTTTTTTTTAGTGTGAGATTTACAAAAATTATGATTAAGGAAAATATAGAAAAAACTTCATTTTAATTTTTTCCAACATTATTAAGCGGAAAAAAAAAAGGAAAATATTAGTTTTCGTCGTCTAATAAATAAATTATTTTCAATATGAAATTAATGGAAAAGAAAGTTGTAATTATGTAAAAGAGAAAGAATTACGCTTTGGATAAAAGAATAATAGAAGTTAAAATTTTGATAAATAATAAAAATGGTATGTAAAGTATTATGTAATTTAATATATATAGTGTGATTTATTACTTTTAATGAGGGGCAGTTTGGTTCATTTAGTTATTTATAATGACTAATTTGTAAATATTGTATACATATTAAAGATATAGGAAAAATACAGCATACAAAATGTAGGAAAATTGTATATGCATATTAAAATGTAGGGTGTATACAATATTTTTTTTTTTCTTTTTACATTCTTATTATCAATTTTTCACTAATGACGGTTTTCCTCCAAATGTCCGTTAGAAGGATAAAAAATTTAATTGTCCTCATATTTAAATAAAAAATACGATATATTATGTCCCTCGTTTCAAAGCTTGCTAACATAATATTTGAACATAAACAGTCGTTAAAGATTATATGTGCTAATTAATGAAATATTGAAAATAAGAAAGTGACAAAAAAAAAATGTGGAGATATAAGTATGACAATAAGCAAGGATTAAGACCTTTATTGCAAACTAATAGTGGTATACATATTTAAAAATAAAAGTAGTCCAATAAAAGAAAAATGTTGTGTCAACATCCCATTAAACAACTATGGAGACATCCTTTCTAATTTTACAAGGACACACCCATGAAATCTCATACATGCGAGAAAATATAAGAAAATTCAAAAATTATATATTAATTAGAATATACCCTCATCATTTAGAAACAAGAAAATAAATAAC
>CAIGRB010043943.1:7534-17594 GCA_903798255.1 Fraxinus quadrangulata
AACTCGACTGCATCAGATACTCCAATTTCTTCAACTGGAGTGGGGGGTTCGCGGCTCTTAGGAATATGTTCATTGTGAGTCTTGTCATAAAATCCTTTCAAAATGTCCAACACTTCGTAGAACATTTCTTCTAGATATACCCATAACTTTTTTCCAATCGTATTCCCTCCATTACATTAACCAACAACTCGAGCTTGACAAGCCGCGATCCAAAAGAATCGAATTGATTTGCTATTCACTACTTGAGTCTAGCACGAGCTGAGCCTTGCAAACTTGTACTTGTTGGTACGACTCGAGATTGACATCAATCGATGACTTGAGCTTGACATCAACCGAGGACTCGAGCTTGACATCAACTGACGCTCAAGTCGTCGGTTGATGTCAAGATCGAGTCATCAGTTGATGTCATTATATTGGGTATGACATATTTGAACTGGATTAAAAATTGTTAAAATATGGATTTGAATTGTAAGATACAATTTCATTACACGTAAAACAACATACGTAAAACAAGACCATGCATACTATATCCGTGTCTATATATAGCACATATTTAATATCATGTCATCTCCTTCAAAAAAGAAAAAATGAATTGAAGGTGAACTGTCTTCTCTGCTTTATTCTTCTCTAACTCCTGCATCTAAATCCTGTAAAATGCTGTTAATTCGTCGTCTAATTCTTGTATCATGCTACAATCTAAAATGAATTTGATCGATCCTTTTCTAATTGATGCAGAGAATGGTAGAATCAAACCCGTTTCAACAGGTACGTTTACTGATTTCATAAGTTCAGCTACTTATAATTCATTTTTCAGGTTCATTTATTATTGTGCAAAAAAATTTGTCAGACATGTCAATATTGATTTATGATGACTTTCAAGTTATGGATGGATTTATTTAAATATATTAATTTTTATTTCGATGATGACTACTATGGAAATTAGATTGTGTCAAAACACTGCCTCATGGCAACGTGAGCACAATAAACTTGACTGCATCAGACACTCCAATTTCTTCAACTGGAGTGGGGGGTTCGCGGGTCTTAGGAATATGTTCATTGTGAGTCTTCTCGTAAAAACCTTTCAAAATGTCCAACACTTCGTAGAATATGTCTTCTAGATATACCCATAACTTTTTCCCAATCGTATTCCCTCTAGTACATCGACCGACGACTCGAGCTTGACAAGCCGTGATCCAAAAGAATCGAATTGATTTGGTATTCACTACTTGAGTCTAGCACTAGCTGAGCCTTGGAAACTTGTACTTGTTGGGACGACTCGAGATTGACATCAATCGACGACTCGAGCTTGACATCGACCGATGCTCGAGTCGTCGGTTGATGTCAAGCTTGTACTTGTTGGGACGACTCGAGTCATTGGTTGATGTCAAGCCCGAGTCATCAGTTGATGTCATTATATTGGGTATGACATATTTGAACTTGATTAAAAATTGTTAAAATATGGATTTGATAATATGTTTTATTTCATATCTTTCTGTTAGGTATTAAAAAGATAATTTGTGTTGTCAATTTTCAACTGTTTTAGGAAAATGTTATGGGTAAAATCGAACTGAGATCGACAATTTCGATACGGATTTGGTCCGAGTAATTATGTGGACCCGTATGGTTTAGCTTATTCTTATCTAATTCATACAGAATGTTAGAATCAAACTCAAATAAATTTGAGACTGGACTACAGAAGCCGTTTCAACAGGCAAATCGATAGCAGCTTATGCAGTCCACTCAAATTAATTTTAATTTCTAGCATTATACAAGAATTAGATGACAAATAAACAACGTTATATATGAATTGCTGTGTTAATTGATTAGGTATCTCAATTGGAAAGTATTGCAATACTTAATATCTGATTTTAATTAAATAATGTTAGTTCATATAATTAATTATAAGAACATAGCCTCTTTTACTTGCTGTTTAATGTCATTTGAAAGAACTAACCACATCCCATTAGAAATGCAGTCTATATAAGTTTAGTCCGCTACAATAGAAAATGCTTGGCTTTGTTTGGTAGTAAATTGTTTTCTCGTGTCAAGGAATTGTTGTGATTTTAATAAGCTCTAGTGTCATGATACGTGTAATGTAGCTTTCTGTTTTCGTTTTTGAGACTGTAGAATGTGGATATATGCATAGCATCGATCGAGAATTCTCCATAATTTTTCAACAATAACTTTTAATAGTCAGGGTTGTAACACTTTCTGTTAGTCAAATGCTACATTATGTAGTCTTCTCCTAAAAATTAGAAAATAACCCTATGTTGCAGCCTAAGGATTATGAGCCTCCTTTCTACAGAGGCTATAAAGAAGAGGAAGCTCATAATCAATGGACTAGAAGTCCCATGAAAATGGAGGCTGGCAATGTCAACAACAAGACTGCTGGCAATGTCAACAACAAGACTTACGAGTTTGATGCTCAGGCAGTGGCAAGTTGAGGTCATAGGTGTAGATCACATGAAGGTAAATCTTTGAATTCATGTCTTATAATTAAATAAACTCAGATTCTTTAAAATTTCTTTGTGTGGCATATTTATACGTTTTTCTCTTCAACTCAAGCTTTATACCACGCTCTTCTGATGAAGTTCCACAATCATTTTAGTGAAAGAGTGACTGAAATCAATAAGCAACTCGTTAATGTAGATGATCGGTATTTGCCCATGGTCAGTCATAGAGGGAATACAATTGGGAAAAAGTTATAGAAAAATCTGGAAGACATTCTACGAAGTGTTGGGCATTTTGAAAGGTCTTTATGACAAGACTCACAATGAACATATACCTAAGAGCCACGAAGTGTTGGGCATTTTGAAAGGTCTTTATGACAAGACTCACAATGAACATATACCTAAGAGCCACGAAGTGTTGGGCATTTTGAAAGGTCTTTATGACAAGACTCACAATGAACNTCTGATGCAGTCGCGTTTATTGTCCTCACGTTGCCATGAGGCAATGTTTTGACACAATCTAATTTCCTTTGTATTTATCATCGAAATAAAAATTAATATATTTAAATAAATCCATCCATAACTTGAAAGTTATCATAAATCAATATTGACATATATATTTGAAATATAAATTATACAGTCAAAAAATAAGAAACAAATTAAAGGCGAAGATAAAACCCATGAAAATAAGAAACATTAACCATAAATAGCAGATGCCGTAAAGTGAGCCTCAGCCTGCCATATATGATTATCTTTTGTGTCAATTTTATTGCTCATTACAAAAATTATCCAAATTTGTAGTTTGACCAATAGAACAAAAATCAAGATCTATGATACTTAAAAAAAAACAATCAATTAACATTAATAACAAAAAAGAGTACCTTTTTGTAGTTAGGTCAATAGAGTTAAAAAAAAAATCATTTTCTTTAATCTATTCACAAAAACCTACATATTACTTTTTTTTGTCCAATCCAAAGAAGTGAACTTTATGAATATTGTGTAGATATCACCTTGAACCATTAATTTTTTTTTTTATGTTACTGTCCATGGGATACTGAGTTGTATAAGCTCAGTGGTCGATCAGTGAAAATATATGAAGTTGTCAACTATGATTTGATGGCCATGTTACATCTTCCATTTTTACCTGGTCCTATTGAATGGATTTACAAACATGGGAATGTCAAGGCCACGACAACTATTAGTGATCACAACTCCACATTTGTGCACATATATGATACACGAGCGGGTTCGAATGAGCTTGTAATATCTAGGGGTGGGGGCAGGGCCAGCCCTGAGGTGAGGTGGATGAGGCCGGTGCCTCAGGCCCAAAACTGGAGGGGGCCTCATTTTTTTGGCCCATTTTGTTTTTCGATCTGGCCAGCCCAACACCAGAGGGCCTCCCAATAATTTTTTTCTCAAATACTAAACGAATCAACATCGCCGATTCGACTATCCTCCCCTTTCAACAATTCAACTCCAACCGATTTTTCATGCCGTGCCGACGCCGTTCCGGACTCCGGTCTCTCCAATCTCCACTCTCCTTCCCTTCCTTTCCCTCCCTTCGAAGGCTTCACTCTTTCATAAGAGAAACCTAATCGCGCCATCCGCGACTGCAAGTCGCTCTTCAAGGTCATCCGTCGACTGCTGGTATTGTGCGTCTACTGGTAGTCCGATACTTCCACCAATTTTTCTTTGTTGTTTTATAGTTTCTGTTAACTGCTTCAAATTGTTATTTAAAATTTAATCTCCTTCAATATATATATATGGAAGTGATTTTTTGTGCTTAGGCTTTCATGGTGAAAAGTGAAACTTACACTGCACTAAATTTACACTTACTCTTCTTGCAATAAATTTACAATTACTCTCCTTCAATATATATATAGAAGTGATTTTTTTTGCGTAGGAGTTAGGCTTCCACGGTGAAAAGTGAAAATATTAGCAAAACTGAAGGGTTGTTGAAGGAATTTTGAGTACTTCTTGATCTTGTTTGAGATGACTTGGGCGATTTTTTTCATCCAGCCTTTGAGTAAACGAGCAATATTTTCTATACTGGATGCATATGTAGATGTTTGGATTGGAGAAGGCTTTGAATTAGGCAAAGATTGTTTTGCCATATGAATATCAGTTTGAAGCCTTTTCTTCCACTGTCCTTTAGAGATTGATTCACAAACTGAGTGCCTTTCTTGAAATTTTTAAAAGGGCGATTATTTGACTAATTTTGCCATATGAATATCAGTTTGAAGCTTGTTCCGACGTGCTTCTACAATGTTAGACGATTATTTGACTAATTTCAAAAGGGCAAAACGTTTTTTTAACCTTTTATTGATTAAAAAGGGTAAATTTCATAGCTTAAGACTTTGTATTGGTGCCGTGGTTAATGTGAAATTTTGATTTCAGGCATATGAGATGCGACGGTGGAATTCTGAAGGGTGTGATCCCACAATTTTCATCGAAATTCTACTTTCTCAAGTAAGCAATGGTTTGCCCTAACTTAATATTGAATATACTAAAAATGTTTGAAACCTTGTCGACTTATATAATTGTGGCATGTTGGCTTATATGAATGGTTATTGTAGCATGTGGGATCACTTGCATAAGCGCACGTAGTAACTGTATTGAAAATTTTAATTGTGAGATGATTGAGATATTTTGTAATTATCTTTTAGGCTAATCATTGAGCATTAGATATAGACTCGGATAATATTTAACTGATTGTTTGAACTTTTGTTGATTTTGTTACTTTATAATATAAATATTTTGTTGTTTATATTTGTTTGTTGTTGTACTGTTAAGTTTTAAGTTAGAAATAAGCTGCATAATATACTGTTGATTTTGCATTTACGTTGGTTTTGGGGGTCCAATTTATGAAGTTCACCTCGGACCCCAAAAATCACAGGACCGGCCCTGGGTGGGGGTGATTTTAATCGTGAATTTTAATGATCCTCTTCACTTCTTTATTTCTTCACGAAAATGTCTTAATTGTTTCTCAAATAGTTGACCAAATTCACTTGAACTAGCTAAAAGTAATGAAGTACAACTATTATACATAGATTCTCTGAGCAGCTGAATCGATGAACCAACCATTTCTATGGTAGACTCTCTCAAATACTTCTTTTGTAAAGCATTTAATACACCTAAGAGAAGAGTATAGACAAGCAAAAAGTCACCCAGGGAGAGCCCAGAGAAATTGATTGATTAATTTCTCTTATTATAAAATTGATTGCAAGCCTTTCTTCATCCAGTTAATAAATTTGCGCGGCTTCGCCTCTGCATCAATAGACATGAGCTTATTCTCCTTCATTTCTGTTCATAGTATGAAGATCGAATTCAATAGTTGATATTCAAGTCCAAATCGAATCAAAATATTGACACATTGGTGATAGAACTGCTACTTATTTATCAGAGAATAGAGAATAGGCCTCTGATGAAACCAATGTTGAATATTTAAATGCCTAGAACACTCCTGGACTGTTTAAATTCATTCATATATTCAAAACTTTGAAATCAGTAAATTTGGACCGAAAATGAAAAATTAACTGAAAGTAGCTGAAACTTTGAGCTATTTAAATTCATTTATATGTCCAAATCAATTTACGACTTTGAAATCAGTAAATTCGGTCCGAAAACAAAATATTAATTGCATAGAACAAGGTGATGTCTCAACATTTGAATATCATGATGTGAAATTATTCTCTGTTCTTCACGGTAGTAGTATTTGCTATATCCAAGGCTGGAGCAGATTTATGAGCAAAAATGAAAATATAGCAACACATTCAGCCGCTTCCTATTCTTTTGAAATCAGTAATTTCGACCGAGAACGAAAAATAATTAACGATGGATTTACTTGTCGAAACAACTTATCCGATCCAATCTCAAATTCATTTGAGTTTGATTCTAACATTCTGTATGAAATAGATAAGAATAAGCAAGTGAAGATCATAAGTAGCTC
Source organism: Fraxinus quadrangulata (assembly GCA_903798255.1). Taxonomy (NCBI): domain Eukaryota; kingdom Viridiplantae; phylum Streptophyta; class Magnoliopsida; order Lamiales; family Oleaceae; genus Fraxinus; species Fraxinus quadrangulata. The sequence goes on from CAIGRB010043943.1 coordinate 13,934, forward strand.
AAGGATTGATAGCAGCTTCTAAAGTTCAAGATCAAATTCATTTAAGTTTGTTTCTAGCATTATTAGTGTGCATGGTGATAAGAAAATAAAAATTAATTCCCATATATAATTAAAACAATGAATATAATATTTAACATTAATTTCCATAGGACTTGTTTGGACTCGTAGATTAGATTACAAAGTAAATAAAAATAAAAATAAAAAATTCAGGGCACTATAATATCTATGAGAATGGCTAGAGGGAAAGTGCGACATTTAAAATAAAAAATCGATCGGGTTCAAGTTGTTTCTTTGTTCTTAAATCGAGACTATGAATATCCACTCTAAAATTGAATTTGTCAGTTAAATAAAAAAATTAGTCAGCTTAAATCAATGACAATGTCCCAACAAGTACAAGTTTGCATGTCCCGGCTAGTGCTAGGTCCGAGTAGTGGATACCTAATCAATAAATATTCGTTTGAATCGCAGCTTTTCAGGCTCGAGTCGCTGATTGGTGTCATTATATTAGGTATTGGATATTATTAGATGACATATTTGAACTGAATTAAGAAAGTGTTGAAACATTTATTTGATAATATATATATTTTTTTCATATATTTCTGCTAGATATTAAAAAAATAATTTGTATTATCAATACACGATTTCTTTTAGAAAAATATTTTGGGTAGAGCCGCACTGAAATCAACAATTTCGGTACAAGTTTGGTTCCAATAATTATGTGGACCTGTATGGTTCTATTTATGAATACTTGAAATATAATGGGTGGTTTTGGATATTAAAATAACTACACCAATCTACTCACCGGATGTCCAAGCCTACTTTTAGTACACATATTCAAAGATTTGAGATAGTAACTGCAATTTTCCCTAAAAAAAATATTTATTCTGAGAATTCACTAATGTTAAATATAATATACGACTGTTGAACTTGTTAAATTCCACACACAGAGTACAAGTCAAGAACCAATGAAAGCCTTATTTTCAGCAACCGTAGCTCTAAAAAATGTTATAACTATAAGCAAAATAACACCATCAGCAAGTGAATCTGCTCCAAATTGGAGAACAATTTTCCCCGGTTGATAGGTTTCAACGACCTTCTGCATAATCACATCACAATCATCAAATCTGAAGAAGAAACTTTGTCAGAATTAGTGCTAAAAACTTACCAATTTGAAGAGATGGTAGATACTGGTGTCATCCATTCAACCTTTGATGGGGACATTTATGGCATAAAATTTGCCTCCTCTTTCTCCTACATCCTTCAAAATTAAATCAACACGCGGATACAACTCCTTTAATATGATTGCTTAATTATAACATTGTATATCAATGAAATTGTGAAAAATCTACTATCCAAATCATCTTAGTCACACAATTTAAACATACATCATAATGATATCTAAACAAATTTAGTGAGCGGTTTGGTCTACAGTAATTACCCCCAAGTAGATAGACCATGTCGAGTTTATATCTTTCAATTTTTTTATTTTTTCTAACAAAACGCGATCTATACAGGCAACTTGGATGCCAGTCTTCCTCTATGTCATTTCCTAATTTCTCTCCTAGCCCAACCTAGGTATTCACGAGAGACAGAAAAATAAAATGATCCAGAGTTAGTGTATTCCATTTATGGTTGGTCTCAGTGGCTGACACAGACATTTTGAGTTGGTAGGACACAATCAAACTTGTATAGATAGTGGCGAAGCCATGGGGATTGCCCATGCTGGCTTAATTGAATTTTTATTTTCATATATTATGTGGTCATTCGCATGGATCTGATCTAACTTACTCGAATTTCTTGATTGGCCATGTGTATAGATCAAATATTTTATTCTTAATTCTTGAATGATTCATACTTGACTCGAGAAAATACAAATTTACGTTTAAAGAACGTTCCTTCATTATATTTTGCTCATCATTTTCATTCATTTTATTTCGAACATTCATTCCATTAATATTTTGCACATCACAAAAAAGCTTATTAACATTTAAAACTTTTGTAGTGTATTTGATACAAATTTAATCTCAAGGAAACCATACATTCATTCAATACTAATAATCAATTCAAATAAACACAATTCGATAAATATAAGTCAAATTGGACAAAATTGTTCCAGGAACATTCTATATGCACAATTCAAAAATCGTTTCATACAACATAAATCATTTCAAATTCATTCCAAATCAATTTGACATGAGTCAATTACAAAATTCAAAAATCATTATCACAAGCAACAAAATTCTTGACTTATGTTGGATAAATTACCATCATTCGAAAACAAAAAATTATAAAAACAATATGCTTTATCTGTTGAAGGCGAATACTCCAACCACGAAAATGGTTGAACCTTTTTTTTTTGAAACCGACGATTTTGATTTCCAAATATTGACTTTTGATAATTCAAAAGAGCTGGTTGATAAGGCCCTGCCTTGTATATATGCCCGTCTAATCATATCTTGTAAATTAATAGGATGTTCACTAATGTGCTTCCTTTTTTCAGGATCCCTTTCAATCAGATTAGATGGTTGCAAATCAAGTTAGAATTTGGGTGTGATCCGAATTCCTTATTGAATTAATTGAATAATTTTAATTGAAGTGCACGTTAAGAAGAATTCAGTTTGGAATGTTATTAGTGTCCTATGTGAAGTTGTAGTTCTATTTTGGAAGCCCATTGGGAGTTGAAAATTAGTATTGGACTTGAAGAAGAGTTTGGGATGGTAAAAACAACTTGGAACAAAAAAAAAAATTGGCAGAACGCTCGGCGCTGGCTGCGCCCAGAGGTGCCACTTGTACATGTTCAGTTTTTTTCTCATTTTTTCTCTTTTGGATTCGATTATTTGACATCCTACTTCATCAACAACTCTACTATGAGGGTTTGGACGTCCCTTATATGTTCTCTATAAGTATTAGGCTTTTCTATACAATTTTGAGATGTGAGAAAAGATATTACTAGAATATTAGGATCAATTGTATATATTTCTCTATTATTATTTGTGCAATAAAACCTCCTAATTCATCAGTCATATTTTCTTATCTTCTTTTATTCTTTTAATTGAGATCAAATACGTCATTATTGTACCATATAACTTCAACATCTCAATCCAATGATTGATTTCATATCAAGTGGTATCAAGTGATATATGATATTTGAATTCTCAACAATTGATATCAGATATTCTGTGTATAATTAACACAACAAGTGGTATCAGAGCGTTATGTTCAGCAATTTTCATCATTGCCCATAATGTATTCCAAAATACATTCTTCAATAAAAATGACGCTCAAACAAGCTCCGTGTTATCGCGCAATGGATCATAGCTTATTGGGTCATGCCTAGTTTTTATCATTGCCCATAAAGTGGATTGGATTTTGGCATCACAACCCAATACTATTTTATATCCAACATCGACGAGGACGTCAGTTTAACTATTCGACATTCTTTACATATCAAATAAATTTCCTTAGAAAACACATAATTCTAATCGAACAAATATAGTAGTAGCAAGTTGATACTTTGTATATCAAGTATGAACTTTTTCAAGCTGTATAAATGCAATTAATTAGCAATGCAATGTATAGTCGTCAAATTGCTCGTACATTTAGTACATAAGGTTTCTTTATTGTGGACCCTTATCCATACTCCATTGAAAAAAAATCCCTT
>CAIGRB010043943.1:18133-35993 GCA_903798255.1 Fraxinus quadrangulata
TGTTCTTATTCTTGACTTTTTATTTGGTAACAATATATCCACCCCTAACTGTGGGCGTTGTCAATCTAAGCATCTTGGCTTCTTGAATTCTTACCCGTCCAAGTGGAGAATCAACTTATAAGAATAGCAGTACAACTAACTCAAATAAGCAATAGAAAAATGCTAAAGTATGAGTTCTAGTTTTGATTTTTCAGTTGACTGTATAGCTAGTTCCTTTAAATAGCTGACCGGTATAATAGATTCTCCCAAAATTATAATCTTGGCTTCGAAAAGGGTTGGAATTGGTCCGTTAGAATAAGGAAAAAAATAAAATTTTCATTAACAAATTTAAGGGATGAGATATTTACTAAAATTACGGAAAAAGCTAGGGTCTGACCCAGGGTAAAAAATAGGGATTTAAATTCAGCTGATGTGGCATAAATAATTTGCAATTTGGAGGAAAGCCTTGGTGGACCGGACCTTTTTTTTATCCCCTTTATGTCCACAAACAAATTCATTTTCCCCTATTAACAGCCTGCAGACAAATTTCTCCATTCCAAATAATTAGAAACAAGCAACCCGAAATAAATCATTTCTCATTCCTCTCAAAGACCGATGGGTTTTCCAACCATCTTGGATACATGAGCCGCACTTTAGTCACAGGTTCCCAGAGTGAAGGTAGATTTTTTTGGCCTTCGAGAAATTTGAGAAAATTTGCTCCATTACCTTGCCCGAAGAAGTGTGAACAGGAGTGAAGGTAGATTTTTGGGGGTATTGAGGAACTAGATGAAATCATACTTTGCCCCAAATTTTGAAGCCCTAAATTCTCTCGAAAGTGCCCCCATCGCTCCCTGCCGAGGTGTTACTCCTTGTTCACTCGCTTTAATAGGTAAAAATTGATCCTCTTCACATTTTCGAGATTTTAGTTCAATTTTTTTCCAGTTCAATTGATCCTCTTTACATAAAAGATCTGAAAAAGAAAAGGTAAAAGTAATTTTGGAGAATTGGAGGGGTGAAGTCAATGTAGCTCAGCCAAATTTGATGAAGAATACTTGACCAGTGACTAGAAAAAGAAGTCTTAGCCTACTTCTTCTCCACTAGAGAGAGAGAGAGAGAGAGAGAGAGGGGGGGTTGGATTGGACTCCAGTTAAGGTGGGGTGAGGAAATTATGGTTGCGCAGCTGCGGTTTGAGTGTTAGAGATTTTCTCAACTCAAATTAGAAATGAGCTCTTGGTTAGGGATTGGGTGTCGAGACTTTTAGCATGTTATGGCTAACAATACCCGTAGGCAAAAGCTGAAAAAAAAATGTAAATTAGCTCTTCCCCTCGATAAAATCAGATTTTTAACAAATTTTAATAAAAAGTTGCAAATCATATTTGATGAAGATCTTGTATGTTGTGCTTATTTGTATGTTCATATTCCACCTCTTGCCCGACAAATGTAAATAATTGAAAGACTCTTCTAGATTTTAAGTCAGTTTAACTTATACTAAAACAGATTTATCGAAATGTGTTGTTCTTCATCTTGTGCATGCTACGTGGATTTTGCATGTGTTACATCTAATTATTTATTTTAGTTGAGCACTATTTTTCGTGGTTTATTCCTCTCGTAGAATGGGCAGAAGGAATTACGAGATCTGTCATAGTTGTAGAGCTAAGGGCCACTCCTTTGATGAATACCCACTAAAACTTCGATGTCCACTATGCAAGTCAGGATTCGAGAAGTATTTCGTGGTGGAGAAAGAGACGGTCAACAAAGGACGATTATTTCTTTGATGTAGTGAAAATTGTGGATTTTGGGATTGGGTTGTGAAAGAAGGATCAAGCAATCAATCCTCCAGTCATAGCACTTCCTCAATTAACCCGATGACAAACGAAAGAGTTGAAGATATGTCACACATGTTCCAATCTCAAGTTCGCCTCAATGATGAAGAAAAACTACAAATTTCGATGACCGCAACAATCTACAAGGCATGGCAAATTTGACATTAATCGATAATTTGTAATTCTAAGGAAGTGCAAATCTATAGCATGAAAAGAAAAAATACCTTTGCTTTCTTTGATACCATCTCCAGTGGGCTCTTTCTCTGAAGTTTCTTTGGCGTTCCCTTCTGTCATGTCATTTTCGGATCCAATATGGATCCGCTAACAGTTTTCGATAAATCAGCACAATCATTAAAGAGTTGAGGTGTACTATGATGTGAAATGGAAATACTTATAGAACTCGATTTTGTGGTCATAAGCTCTTTACATTGACATTTTATCCAATCCATTATCGCATGTGACCGAATTCAATCATCTGCAGTAAAGTCTTCTTATCTCAATTGTGCGGGAGTACTAACTAATATATCGTAGTTTACTAACACCCTCGTGTGAGCTCTACAAACATCACTCCTCCATCTTCGCAGTATATACCTATCCGAAATATGTGTGACATCATTCCAAATCAGCACTGCAATCGCATGCCTGCAAAGTATTTCCCAAAACGTAAACAAATGGCAGCTGCAAACAATCTCAAATTTATCTTGTACGAATGAGACGTGGAACGTTTTTCTCTTACGACCACATTCATACATAATAATCTCTAGTACATCGAACATCATATAAATAGATTCTACAAATGTAGACATAACATCGCAATAAACTTTTCCCATGAAGTTTTCCTGAACTTTCCTAAATTTAGCAATGGTGTACACTGTTTGATACTGTTGCTCCATTTCAAATTGTCTTACACACGATACCATTTGCGAGAATGATTTGAAATCAGCTTGGAACTCATTCTCAACCTTATTTCTTAAGGTACGTTCGTACTGTTTGACGAATTGCTTCAACGAGGTCTTCGAATGCACATAATCATCGAAAAAAGCATTCATACTCTCACTTCTTTACATGGTTGACATCCCTGCCCAGAAAGTGGTTTTCAAAAAGCAAGGAACCAGACGCCCCCTATTTTCGTATAATCCCGATAGCCAATCATTTTCACGCAAGCCATACCTATCAATCATCGTTGTCCAACCGTCTTCAAATTCTTCACGGAACTGTGAGTCATGTACCAATCCATGTATAGCACCGAATATAAAATCCTTATGCACGTGGTATCCAAACTTCTCTAGTAGCTTCTTCAAAATATGTCACAAACACCATCTATACTTCATATTTGGAAAAACAATTTGATTCGCACTTTGCATGGCCTTATCTTGATCCATAATGATTCCATCTGGAGCTTCACCATGGATGCACTGAAGCCATGTCTTGAACAACCACATAAAAGTATCTGTGTCTTCACTCGATACCAAACCATAGCCAAGCACTGTTGATTGTCCATGATGATTGACACCAACAAATGGGGTGAAAGACATGTCGTACTTATTTGTGAGATACGTGGTATCAAATGTGACTATATCACCAAACTCCTTGTACGCATGCCTACAACAGTAATCTGCCCAAAATACATTTCTAAGACGCGACTCGTCGTCCAAATCCACACTGAAGTAAAACTCTTGGCTTTGTGCTTGCATTTTTCAAAAATATGTCTGTATTGCTGCAGCATCTCCTTCTCCAAGTCATAGTCACCTTATTTGTTCTATATAGTTCCTGCAATCCTTTTTAATGCAAGTCATGTTCTCGTATCCACCTGCTTCTACCACTGCAGAGTTGTAACTTTTATGCAATAGAATCCCGACCAAATCATTCACTTCAAGCTTCCGTTTCACATGTTTACTCAAACGTCGATTGCATCGATATAACCTGGACTTAGAAGAACTTGTTTCATGATTGTGGTCAAGATGGACCTCGTTCATTCTCCAAATCCCAAGAATATCTAAAGATGCAGATATCCTGACTTTACAACCCATCTTAACTATTGGTTGTGACTTCAATGAACCGCTACTATTACCGCTTATTCGGCCTTCACGACTACATGTCAACGTCACATATCTCAAGACCCCATCGTCCCCTTTTTCGAATTCCTTTTCTTTACTGGAAAACCAACTGCATAAGCATATTTGGAGTAGAACTCATACATATCTTTTTTCATCTTTAAATAGCATACCTACCTTAGGCACAATTATACCATTTCTCCCTGATTTTTCACATTCGACTACGTTCACAGAGTCCGTCGCATTCTCATTATCAGATTCCACCAACACATCGTCTTGCTCATTCTACACGTCTTCCATACTCTACATAGCATATTTCAATAAATCAGCTTCAGCATAAGTTAAACTGACTTCAAATCTGGAAGAGTCTTTCAATTAATTACCTTTGTTGGGCAAAAGGTGGAATATGAACATACAAATAATCACAATATACAGGATCTTCATCAACATGTCCTTAAGAAGAAAATAAATTCAAATAAATTTATTGAATTTGGGGACATTTTCAATCACATAAAATACCTTCCAATACACAGAAACACAATACCATTTAAAATGCCTTCCAGTAGGTAGAAACACTACCATTTCATAACAGTTGGATTTGGCATGCCACTGCTCAATTGAACTGGAAAAAATTGAACTAAAACTTCGAAAATGTGAAGAGGATCAATTTTTACCTATTAAAGCGAGTGAACAAGGAGTGATACCTCGGCAGGGAGCGGTGGGGGCACTTTCGAGAGAATTTGGGGCAAAGTATGATTTCATCCAGTTCCTCAAAACCCCCAAAAATCTACCTTCATTCTTGTGTACATTTCTTCAGGCAAGATAATAGAGTAGATTTTCTCAAATTCCTCGAAGGCCAAAAAAATATACCTTCACTCCGGGAACTCATGACTGAAGTATGGCTCGCGTACCCAAGATGGTCGGAAAACTCGTCGATCATTGAGAGAAAGGAGAAAGGATTTATTTCGGGTTGCTTATTTCTAATTATTTGGAATGGAGAAATTTTTCTGCGATCTGTTAACAGGGAAAATGAATTTCTTTGTGGACATAAAGGTAATAAAAAATCGGTCCGGTCCACCAAGTCAAGTCCTAAGGCTTCCCTCCAAATTGCAAATTATTGATGCCACATCAGTTGAATTTAAATCCCTGTTTTTTACCGTGGGTCTGACATGTCTTAGTAGCTTTTTCCTAAAATTACTGTGTATTATAATTTTTACTTTTGTCACATAGGTGTTCAAGAAATTATACCTATTGTGTCAAATTGAATAACCAAATTATGACAGCTTTAGTCCAGATCCAATACACTTGGTAGCAAAAAGGTTCTCATTCTTTTTCTATTAGCATTCACATCCTCAACTTACCATTTTTAATGTGCCATAGTTCTTGGTTGGTTGAATTCGTTTAATTACAAACTAATTTTTGCAATACCCCCCTATCGTTTGGCGTTCCTATGAAATTGGTAACTATTGTTGCAATTTTGACGTTCTTAACATTATTTCAACTTTTAACTGCGAAAATCACTATTTCTTTTCATTGCCGTTTATTTTACTATTAAAAAGTTAATATTTTGAACAAGAAACTACAACAATTCTAACTTTACCTAAAATAATACAAAATTGAACAAAAAACTAAGAAAGGAAAAAAAAAAAAAAGGGGAAGAAAAGAAAAGAAAAAAGGCTTCATACTGTTTTTCTATTTTTGTTTTCCTTTATTGGTTTTTTGTTTTTGTTTTGGTTTTAGTTTTGTGTTCTTTTTCTAGAATTAAACAATAATTTGTAATCTTTTTAAACAAAATATTGACTTTTTAATAAAATAAATTGTGATGAAAAATGTTAAAATATTTTTTGAATCCATATTTTGCGTTTTTACTTGTAAATAATTAGACCAAAATCTTGAACTGCTTCCAACCTATAAATTGGGATTTGAGCAGGGGCGGAGCCAGGATTCAATGGTACGGGGTGCTACTGGGTTGGATAGTAGAAAAAAATAGGCTATAACCAATTTTTTTTTTTTAACAAAAAATGGCTTGAGCTGGGGTGTCCAGCCCACCCCTCTCTCCGCCACTGGATTTGAGAACGACTATATTTTGAGATAAAAAGAATTGTTTTTGTGGTGTTGAGGGGACTTCTGAGCATTTGAAGTAGAAGAAGGTTTTGACCGATTCTTTTGAACTGTAAAATGGTAAGGGTTTTGCCAGGTTTGAACCTAAGATTTACTAGTCATGGTAACACTGACATAAGATGATAAGGAAAAAGAGAGAACAAGATGGAGAGTATCAATTTATTTCATATATCAATGTTATGAGTTACATCGCGTATATATAAAACTCAATTATAAGTAAGAAAATACTATAAAAATTAACAAATCAAATCCTAATAATGTTTCCTAAAATACACATCAAAATTAAAAACCACATATAATAATATCTCTTCTAATACTCCATAATTTATCTCCGACTAAGAGAACTCGACTTCTGCGAGATAGACCGCAACTCCTTAACTAAGGAAGACAATTTTTCTTCTTGACCAAATAACAAAACCAATTATATAATGACAACTAAAATAGAATATCATCCCAAACATCACAGCTAAGGAACAATCTTTCTTTTTGATCAAGTAGCGATAATGAACTATACTAAGCAACAACTTGTGCAACTCATCGACATAAGTTACCATGAAATCCACATGAGTAGCACAATGCACTAGCTCGTTAGACTGACCTACAAAAACAAATGAGTGCAATACTTATGGCTCAAATGTGTCCCAATAAGGAAACAATCCTGCTATATTGAAAATAAAATATCATTTAAGTGTAAGGACCAGTTAAATAAATTAAATTCAAGTGAATGATCCAATTTTGTCGTCATATATTTTGAAAATTGTGCTAAAGAAACACATAATAAGAAATAAAATTACATGAAAGTATATGTGCCTAAATTGTATGTAAAATGTAAGATCAAAAATTTCATGATGGAAAACAAATTATCGTTTAAACTCAGCATGAAAATCAACAAAATACGGGGATAAAACAATATGACGATAATTAGTAGGTAACAACTGAATGTCGATAGAAAAAAATATATGAACGAACAATGACCTTGTAACACATGTCAACGTAGGAGAGTATCATACCGTGGAGGGAAAGTCATACTAAAGGCAATGTTAGATTCACACAAAAGATTAGGCAAGAACAACTTCGGAATGAAATCGAGGACATGTGGGCTAGTTAACCTAGGTGGAAACACGATAGATAATTCCTCATCATCGCTATCAAAATATTCATTTGACTCAACAATAGAAACCTCGATTTCTTCCTCAAGGTAACAAAACTAGACTCAGAATGTGACTGTCGGGACTAGGATGGTAGATCGAGCTTATGACATACTTGGTGAAGAAGGAATGATAGGTTCCATAGGTCGGCATGTTGGTAAGTGTCATCTAAGGATTGAAATGCAAGAATATGACTAGGCAAAATTTTAAGATTCAAACCATCGATAAACCTAAATGCTGTGATGTGAGGACACTACAACAAAAATAGGCTTTAGCAACACTTAAAAGACAACATTCATTGATTAAATGTTGTTAAAAAGGTCAATTACAACGTTCATGTGAGTGAATGTTGCGAAAAATGACATTTTGCAACATTTTTCAAATGAACGTTGCGAAAAGTGACCTTTTGCAACGTTCACTTTTCGCTTGTTCGAAAAACGTTGCGAAAAGTATACATTATGAAAAGTGTCAAAACTTTGTTAAAAATTAAAAGCCCTAATTTCTCCTCCTCCTCTCGTCTCCGCCTCCGCCTCTCTCTCTCTCTCTCTCTCTCTCTCACACACACACACACACACACACACAGCCATTTCCAATCCTGCACTCAGGCGACCGGCACACTTATTTCCTTAGGTGACCTACAAATCGAAAAGCCCGACCTGCAAATCGAAGAGCCCCACATTAACCTGACGCATTATTTGTGCACCCCTCATTTCAGTGTTGCTCATTCTGGAGGTATTTAGATCTTCTTTTTTATGATTTTTTGGGTAGCTTTTTCCATGTTCTCAGATCACGATATTGGGTGTTGCTTGCCATCTGTTTGATAGATGTTTACATAGAGCTTTTTGTATGTTCTGTATTCATGATTGTGTGTATTGTACACCAACTGTTTGATGAAATGATTATTACAGGTAGATAGATTTGCTTCACAAACCAAAACTATAGTGGGACACAATTTGGATCCAACGCCATGGCATATTTTCCCTCCCACATACATCAAGACTTGGAGCGAACTAAATGATTCTGCTTTCAATTTACTTCAGGATATAAACTACTTATGGTGGAATTAGATTTAAAGAGTCATTTCTGCCGAACTAAATGATTCTGCTTTCAATTTACTTCAGGAAATTTCACGTAGCATTGGTTTGATAATTCAAATTTAAAGGCTATATTTTCCCTCATTCAACGTTAACTAGTTTCAGGCAATAGTGAGTGCTGAAAAGAGTTGTGTCAAGCCCTTGTTGGTCATTAAAATGGATATTCATTGAAGCCACCGACTCGTACAAGGTCGTAGGAAGATGAGTATCCATTTGCTGAGCAGGGAATGGAGGAAATTTTATCCATTTATGTGATTCTTAGCCTTGATATTATCTTTTGTGGATGCTCGAAGTAATATAATTGATCTAAAATATTAGATAAAATTGATGAGGCTGCTATTTTACTACTTCAGTTGGCAAAATTATCAAGTGAGGACATGAAGGCAGTGAAAAATATGAAATTGCTCGAGGGATCAGATTCAAGAAAGACTTCACAAGGGATTTTTTCACTTAAGTTTGATTCAGCAAAGGTAAATATTTACCGGTCAAAATGCTTAAAGTCAGTTGCAGAACCACAGTTGGTTCTAGAACTGAGACTGATGGTTCTCTAACCTTTTTGTTTTCTTATTAGAGGAAGAATGCAGCAAGAAAGGATCGAACTGGAGAGGAAGAAGTAACATGGGCGCTATCTCGATTTTATCCTATGATAGAGGTTTGATTAAAGTGTTTGCATATGCTACTTGAATCTAAACTTCAAAAGTCCTGCAATTTACAAGCTAAAGACTCCTCATCGTTTCACACTGCTTTTTTTTTTTTTTTCCCTTCTCTGCATAGATGCAGGTTTTTATTGGAAGAGAAGTTTCAACTCTAGAGCTGGTGGAAGCGGAACAAGAAAGACGGCTGCAAAAGCAGAAGAGGCGCAGGCGTCAAGGACAGGAAGATGAAGTATGCCTGAGAAATTAGCGCTTGATCTTATATTTTCTTCTTCCATTCTGAACACTTTTTTTGCCTTTCCCCTAATGGAAAATGGCTGCAATATTTTGTTTGGATTAGTGATATTTTAAATGGATATTCATGTTTAATTTATTTAGGTTGTGTTGTATCACATTCTAATGTTGAAGTGTATGGATTAAAAAAATTGTAATGAAATTATTAATTTTTATGCAATTCCAAATTTTGTTTATAATGAGTCATTTTCAATTTTGCCAATCAATTTGCATAATAATAAAATTAAAAAAAAAAAGGCACCGTTCAAAAAACGCTACAAAAAGTAGTTATTTGCAACGTTTGAAAAACATTGCCAAAAACCTTTTTGGCAACGTTTAAAAAACGTTGTCGTATCCTGTTACTCTACGACAACACTGAGATTTACAATATATGCGNATAACATTCTAATTCAATTATATGGATTTAAAAAATTATAATGAAATTATCAATTTTTATGTAATTTCAAAAATTTGTATATAATGAGGCATTTTCAATTTTGCCAATCAATTTGCATAATAATAAAATTAAAAAAAAAAAGGCACCGTTCAAAAAACGCTACAAAAAGTAGTTATTTGCAACGTTTGAAAAACATTGCCAAAAACCTTTTTGGCAACGTTTAAAAAACGTTGTCGTATCCTGTTACTCTACGACAACACTGAGATTTACAATATATGCGCGAACGCTACAAAAAATGATTGGCAGTTTGACAGCTGCAAAAGGCTCTTTTTGGTGTAGTGGGAGCTTCATAAATATAAAAAAATATGCAATACCTCTTCGAAGTGGGCTAGATACGCACTAACAATGAACGTACCTTGTCTACAGTTAAAAAAATATTGATTTAACAATTGAGTTGGACAAAATACAAGGGTATATTTATTACTTAGGATTCATTCTCATCCCACAAGGTAACAGTACACTAACCTAGGTTATCAATGTTATGCACAAAGGACTTTCAATGACATCTAGTAGATCCGACAAGTGCCTATTAGCATGACAAAGACAATGAGAGTCACTTAAGTTGTGAAAATCTAAGAATTTTTCAAGAGAATCGAGTCAAGCAAGAAATGAGTCGGTTCCAGTGAGACCATTGGAGTTTTATAAGTAGATCACTACATGCCTAGAAGGAGAATGTACATCCCCATCAAAATTCTTGGACAAAGGATAATGGAGTGGATAAGTTCTATGGAAAGATACGTGATCGTGATAGTGACCTAAGGACATAAAGTAGCTATATGAACTGCTATATGAATTTTACGTAGTGCTATAGGACCTTTTTGTTTTTTTTTTGTTTTTTTTTTTTTTTTTGAGGTTTGACGCCACAAACACCTAAATAAACAATATAGCTTTCAAAATGCAAAATTAATATACCTCTGGAGATTCAAATGAGCTGTTGGTTGTTCACAAAACTTTCCAATTCCAAATCTCCTTTATAGATTCTTACGTTAATATTGGATAGAGAATAAGCTTAATCAGTTAGATGAAATTACATCCAAGAAATTAAGGCAAAACAGTTAAGACTTATGAATTAGATAATTCATTAAAACTAATTATAGTATGCTATTAAAAAATTTAAATATGCAATATTATATTGTTTTGGTGAGAGTTTAAACTAGATGAAGTAATGTTGAAAATTGAAAAAAAAATGGAAAATAGAGAGGACCTAATTATCACTGATTATATTTACGAAAGAATCAATTACATGTTTAAATCACTCAAGGATGGGAATTTCACGTGACGGTGAGGTGAGATATTTGTCCCGTGTTGAGGATGGGAAATGGTTCAACTCAGCTGCCCTAATTGGTATTGGTAAATTAAAATTTTTAAAATTTAATTAATATATTTATGTTATAAAATCAAAAGTATATTTTAACCAACGATTTTTTATTAAAAACATACTTAAAAAAAAAAAAAAAAAAAAAAAATCATGTATCCACTTCACTGTCCATTCAATGGAAAGTCCATTTTTTAAATAATAATGGTAAGTTGATCAATTACTATCGTTTACAGACTACTTAGCTCATTAGTATTTTGTTATATATGCTTTATCATTTTAGAGTTTCTTATTTTATGTGATACTCTCTATTAGAAGTTCCACCATGTTATTTTAGGCTTCAAAAATAAATTTTATAGTGTAAATTGTATACACATTTTGGAGCTCCTTGAGTCATCAACAATGGATCTCCCACAATATGTTGGAAAACTCCGCCGATATTTATATTGATGGAGACTTGACTACAAATATTCAAGGAGTCATGCTGCAACTGAGCAATGTTCGGAATCTTGATAGATCAAATCATTTATAACTATATCAACTATTCATATGTATGCGCACTCCCTACTTGGCTTGCATGGATTCCCGTTTTCATATGTTTTTGTCGTGTACCATTTATGGTATAACAAGTTTCATTATATATCGAAAGTTGATTTTGTCGATTTTTGCAATTATGAGAAACAATAAAAATGTATAAGTAACTTGTTATAGATATTCAATGATGATCAAGTGCATTGAGTTTTGTCAGCATACCAATTAACATAAGAGTCAGGACGATAAAAAATTCGTATAGTTGAGGCAAATTCAATATTGTGATAAGTTGTCCAAATAACTTTCAAGAGATATTTTTGACATAACATGTACAAAACCCTTAACATTAAGATAAGATAAACTAAATTTTATTTACAGTCTGTTTGAGCTTCATTTCTTGTCAAAAATGTATTTTGAAATAATGATTTGATGGAAAATGTGTTATAGAAAAGTCAGCGAATCCGCTTTTAAATAGAAGAAGAAGTTGTCCAGAGTAGAGTTTAAAAATAAAATAAAATACTTAAAGGGCCATAAATAATACCAAATAAAAATTTTCTATTATTAGTATTAAAGGGCTAAAAATTATAATATAAGAAAATTATATCTATTAAAATCATGTTTTTAAACCTAAAAAATTAATTAATAAAAACACAAATATGATTCTTTTTCAAATAATTTATTTACCATCTATGCTTCTTCTTCCAAAACTCCATATTTCAAAAGGAAAAACAAATAAAATAAATAAAATAAAAGGCAAGCAAGCAAAAGAATTATTTGTTGTAAACTCCAAATTCAGATTGTAGCCTTGCCTTTTATTTTGATGCAATTATTTGTTGGTAACAATTGAATATATATTATGATTTTGAGAAAATGGACCCTTTATTATTTACATTATATATTATTGATATGTAGCAAGAAAATTTTCAAATTTTTTTTAGACAAATAGGCAATTTTTTTAACTCGGATCAATGTCCAAACTGTTAGTAATCTAATTTGCAGAACAAAAATTGCATATACTGAACAAAAACATACTAGAAGTATGATTGTAGGTACGAATAAGGCAGTAATTATAATTGCAGATTAGTTTATGGAAATTGAAATATTGTTGAACATATAAATAGATAAAGGGAAAAAGAATCTGCAAATAGAGAATTATCGACTGCTTAGTTTATTATTTTAGAAAGAAGATGAATATGAAATAAAACTAAAGAAATATATAATTGTTAAAGGGAACAGATTTTCAAACCAAGGCATGTGTATTACACAGTGTCCTTAAAACAATTTCACTATCTCACCGCGAGTGCTTGAGGTTTCTTTGAGCATCTGTTTCCCAGGATATAACGAAAAATCTGTAAAGACTGTGCACTGCATTTTTACTTCGACAAACTGAAATTCTGTCGGAAAATGACCACCAAGACTTTGGACAGAAAGAATTGCAAGTAGGGTATGGACAGAAATGAGAGATTTCATGTATGGAATGAAGAAGAAATTGACTATATAAATAGTCTCTTATTGAAGGCATTATGGACCGGAAGTTACATGTTTTATAGCCACTTGGAAGAAAAAAAATTAAAACAATATAGAAAATAAAGGCGAAACGTGAACCCTCTTAAGGGGCCAATTTTGGTCCATTCAATCTGACATTCGTGTAAGTAGGTCAGCCCGCACAAAAGTTCAAGGTATAATGTACAATTTGATCCGTGATTTGCACTCCTTGCACGGGCACGTGTGTTGACCAATGGTTGATTTCATCCTTAATGTTTTGATCATAACAAACAAGATTAATATTGTTTCTAACAATTCATTTCGGGTAATAATAGATCAATGTCAAAATCAATCAAAAATTATAAATCGGACTCAAAACAAAGATCAAAGTGAACGTTAAGCATTCAAGTAAAATTATTCGAAACGAGAACTTAAAAGATAAATGTCAAGAAAGATCAAGAGCATGAAAGATGATATCAAAGAAATATCAAGACGAGAAGTCTAAAAGGCAAATTTCGAAATAAGATCAAAGACTAGATTTCTTAGTTTAAATATAAATGTGGTAATATTTTAATCCTTAGAAATAAATCACTAAAAGCTCAAAAGATGAATTTTTATGCACAAGAAAAAATTACTTCATAAAAACGCTTGTATGAAAATTATTTTTCAAAAGGTAAGAATTTCAACTTGTTATTTAAACTTTTACAAATATCGCTTACCTTGAAAAATTAAATGAAAATGTCTTTCAAAAGCCTACATTTTTCAAAACAATCAAGAAAGAAAAATCCGGGGAAAAACACTGTCCAAGGGGACGTTCGGTTCGTCCAACGATCAAATTTTTAACCGTTCTAAATTCTGACGCACAGCAGCCAATTTGGTTGTCTAGTTCAGTATGTGGACGTCCGGATGGGCCGTCCGGATGGTCAAAAATTTTGACATTTTAATTGTTATAAATACCATTTTATTTTAAATTCATTACAACAACTAGAGAACTTCTTTTGAAATATGTTTGTGAAAAATCATCTTTAAACTTACATTTTTACATTCATTTCACTTATTTCTTCGCAACAAAAACTTTGATTGTTGAATCAAACTTCTTGAATAATTTCTCTCATCAAAGTATTTCATCTCACTTTGTGCTTAACTTATTTATATCAATTTTAAAAGAGAAATATATTTTCAAGAAGAACTTTGCATTTACATTTCATAAACATTTCTATTTCTTTATCTTGAAAATTTTGATTGATTGAATCAAACTTGTAAAATAATAATCATCAAAAAAGTTTCTCATTTATCTCTTAGTACTTAATTTATTGTAATCATTCATTAAATTAGGAAAAATATTTTGATAAGATTTTTGAACTAAAATTGCATTTGACTCTTATTCATCTTCTCATTGAAAATTTCGATTGGTTGGATCTAATTTTTATCTATTATATTTATCAACGTTTTTCATCTAAAACTTGAGCTAAGAGAAAACAGTAAACGTCATTATTATGGACACTTTATTCTGTCTCCACTTATGAAGGAAGCATCGTAAAGATTAATTAACGAGGTTTTGGCCCGACTAACTATTTTTACATAAATGATAAGTCTATCTCCAAAGTCAATAATTTTATATGAGGAACTATATCATTTGTTGCTATTCTTTGAAGTTTTAGTTTCTCTTAGTACTTAACTTGTTTGTATTATTTATGAATAGAAGAATTCCATTGTAAAATCACTTTGATAAAGTGCGGGTCGTGTTGAAGTCCCGTAAAGATCAACATTATTTAAGGATTGCTGCTCCTTGTTGTAAGTCACCGTATGTGTTGTATTGAGGTCTTGTGAAAACTTAATAGTGGTTCGTGTTGAGGACTCGTAAAACTCAATATTGTATAAAGATTAGTACTCCTTGTTTGTAAGTTATCGAAAACGTTGTAAAATGTTGGATTGTACTATAAGTCAATAAATATATGAAAAGACCTTACTTGTGCCAGAGAGCTAAGTAACGGAGGACATAGATCATTGTTTTGGATCGAACCTCCATAATTACATCATTTGCATTATCTCTCCCTTTTACTTATCGCTTTCATACTTGTTCTTATTACTTAAATTGATCTATTTAGTCTTTACTTGCTTGAATTTAGATTAATTCTTCGAAAAAAATTTAAAAATCAATTCATCCCCTATTGGTTAGTTATCCTTGGGCTATCAACGTGGAGAAAGCCTCTATACCATATATAATTACACACTTTTAAAGTGTAATCATTTATAAAGTGGTCATGGCGTTTATCTTTTTTTATGTGAGACAACTTGAATTAGTTTCTCTCCAATACAACAAAACTTCTTCCAATTCATCACTTTCAGCTTTAATTTCCCATTCATTCAATTATCATTTTTGGCAAGTAAATACACGATTTCTATATTCTCACGGATGAGAGCATAAATCAACTTTGGTTTTCAAAATGAACGAATGGGTCTCACTCAAAATTATGCCAAAATTAGCCTTATTAAGCCAATTTAATTCAACTTGATTCGATTTCAATAGTTGGACCCGATCAGTTTGGGTTGGTATTTACCCAAACCGATCAAGTCGATTTCGATTTCTGGTTGAAGCAAGGAAACCGAAGCATAGAAGAATCGAGAGAAAGAAAAGAGAGGAGGGGGAAAAGGATGGCAAAACTAATGGGGGTTCTTCAGGTTCTTCCACAATTTCTATATGTAAGTAAAAGAATTACTTGTGGAAGAATGGTGTTTGAATTTAGAGTTTATATACAATTGCTCATGTTTAAAGTTTTGCAAGACTTAAAAGAGTATTGATATGTATTGAGGTACTAAATAATAATATTGCAAAGAATAATGTATATTGAAAGATTGATGTTATAGTGGATGAAATATGAATTTGTAAATTAGAGTTTCAATCTTTAATTTATTGTGTTTTTATGATATAAAACACTTGATTTATGAGGTATTATAGTGGAATAAGGATTTTTAGGCTTGATTTTGGTAATTTATTCATTTTCTTCAATTTTCGTACAAAATTATCACATTGGTGCGACTTTTGAAATTCTGTCCAGAAAGTGCTGTGTATGTCAATGGTTTTGGAGACGGTTTTCCATATATAGAAACTGATGCCAGATTTCAATACTCCATAATTTTAGTTCTTTTTTTAGTCAAATCCTTGTTTCCTCAAATTTTAAAGGTTTGAATGAAGCTAAATGACAAATATTGAAGTCTAGTTTTTGGATTAAGTTATGTATAGGGGTTGTATAAGGTAGTGACTTTAAGAAAGTACGAGCAATTTAATAAATTTGATCATGTGTGGTGATTAGCTGGTAAATAAATAAAGAGAGAAAAAGTTAGAGAAATAAAGATGCAAGAATAAATATAAAAGTTGAGGATTTACGTGGTGTATTTTCATTAGCTTAATTGTCATGTCTTAATTCGAGTAATCATACCATTATTTCAGATAGTGACGTGAAAGTTTGAAAATGCTCGTTAATTTAACCAAATTGCTATCCATAGATATATGAGTGAAGAAAACTTAAAGTGAAAATTACACAAAATCAGAGTTTTCAAGATTCAATTTCAAATTTCAAATATAATGTCTCACTTTTCAAAAATTAGATATTTTATTTTTAAATATTATATATTAATTATACAATTTTGATCACAAACTCTGATCAATTTCATCCAAAACCGGCAAACCCTAGAATTTTCTTCCTCCTTCTCTCTTCTCTCCTTCTCTCTTCTCACTTCTCTTCTCACTCCGTCTTCCTCTTCCCCGGCAAAAGTGGCATCCTCTTCACTGATGGAAGCAGCATTTGGCAACGACATGAGTGTCGTCATGCATAGTTCCAGATCGCCATTGCCGCACGGACTGTGGTGCACAATAGCGCTCAGCCTCAGATCACCACTGAGGCTTCTTCTTGTGGCAATGAACGGTGCTCAGTGGCTCACTTCGGTATATATGGCTTGTACTTTTGGAAGTGAGCGCGGTCCATAGGCAATGAAAATTTGGGTTGGGCGTGGTGTTGTGTGTGGTGGTTGGTTTGGATGCGATGGTGGTGTACGATAGTTGGGTGTCGTGCTATGTCCGGTGGTTGGGGTTGGGTACGGGGGTGTGTAATGGGTGCTGTGTGTGGTGTGGTGGTGATGGTGGTGTGTGGGGTGGTGTTGCTGGTATGGCATGTTGATGGTGGTGTTGCAAAAATGGCGGTGGCGGTGGCGGTGGCGGTGGTGGTAGCGATTGCAAGGTAGTTGTAACGATATTTGTTAAGAGTATATTGGATCTAGTGGTGGTGGATTTGTTGGTAGTGGTGGTGTGGTGCTGTTATGGTAGTGGCGGTGGTGGGATAGTGTCTGTCACCAATTATTTGGTTGATTTATGACCAATTATTAGTGCTTGATCGGGATCGATGGTGGGGTGTTTATGTTCATGTGACCAATTATTTGGTTCATTGTGACTAACTATTAAAATGTGACCTTAAAATTATATAATTTGTGACCAAGAAATAATGTGTGATCTAAAAAATTGTTAATATGTGATAAAAAATTTGATAATTTGTGACTATCTAATAAGTTGTGACTTATAATACTTGTGATTTGTGACCGATAAATAAATTGTGACATATAATTTTTTTATTTGTGATTGATGAACAAATTGTGACCTATAAAATTTTTGAATTGTGACCGTAAAATAATTTGTGATTTGTGACCAATGAATAATATGTGACTTATTAATTTGATAGATCTATCTGTGAATAAATTGTAATGTATAAATTTTTTATTTGTGATTGATGAACAAATTGTGACTTATAAATTTATGAATTGTAATCATAAAATAATTTGTGACATATAAAAATTGTAATTTGTGATCAATTAATAATATGTGACCAATTATATTGAATTATGACCTTAATATATTTAATTAATAAATATATAT
>CAIGRB010043943.1:36020-53906 GCA_903798255.1 Fraxinus quadrangulata
TTTAATTAATAAAATATATGTTATTAATTAATTTATAAATAAAATTTGAAAAAGTCTGATATTTGAAATTTTAAACGTTGATATCTTAAATTTGAAATTGGTAAAACTTAACCTCTTAATTATGTAATCTTCCCTGAACTTATATATTTGCAAATATTGATAAATTAATTATACTTCTAAATTACGCACAGCTACACCTATTATTTGTTCAATTACATGACTGTTATGGTATGTTCTCTCACTATGATATATGTGGAATTACAAAGATTGTATATAAATTATTTGTGAATTGTAATGTGGGACATGTAGATATTGAAATCGACCAGAAAAATACACATGATTATATACTTCTTTTAGTTAATTGACGGACCTTAGGCTTGTTCTATACTATACGGAGGGGTCTTGATCGTGCATTGAGAGTTATTGACCGTGAATGTTCACTAAGGGGCCTTAATCATGTTCTAGAATTGATTATCAGATAGATCTGGTTTCATTCACTAAGGGGGCCCGAGGCCCATGTCAAAAGTGCGTAGTCGAAGCGACAATCTACACGCATATGACTACATTAAACATTTTAGTCAGAGTAGACATTTTAGTCAGAGTAGACATTTTTTGGTAAATTTTTCGGTAAATTTTGATGTGATGAGATTATAGTATGGATATCGATTACTGATTATATAATGACTATGAGATGATATTTCCAGTGTTATGAGAATGTCTTGCTTCTTGACTGTGATTATATGATGTTACACTGTGAATTATCAAAGGATGTGAACTTAATTTTCGAGAAATATGTATAATTGAGAAAGTATAATTATTTTTTAAATTATCTACTCACCGAACTGTCAACTTATATATTTTTCAACGTTTTTCTTAGCAAGTAGCAGTTGAGTTATTACAACTTTGGAGAGCCTATTGATTTTGGAACCACTGTCTCATGAAATATTTAGGTTATTGAGTCAATTGACTTGAGCATGTAAAAATCATTTTAGGCCCACATTCATTTGACATAAATTGACTTTTCATTATCTAACATACGATTGATAGAAGGTAAAAGTTAGCCTTCGTGGTGGATCTAATATCTAGCTAATATCCACCATCGACGCACATGACGTTTCGGGTCCACTAGTATGATTCAAGATGGGGTCATGTCATAGAGTAAGAGTGCAAAAGCAAAAACAATTCCACAGTAATTTGCATACCTGAAAATTATCGTTAGTCCATTTAATGATATTTGAAATGATCCAACATGTCTCCACCTTGATACTGTTCTCATAATCTTGTGTCAAAAAGTTAACCAGGCAAAAAAGAGTCCCATTCTCAATGACAACCTGGAAATCATTCAACATAACCAAGTTTGTAAAAAAAGATAGCATTGCTTGACATCCTTAATTATGGAGTTAGCCTTGAAATTCTTATTATGGTTCTTCTTAGAAAGTGGTCAAAGAGGGTAAGGGTTGATTTCTCAATGGTATTAAGTAAAAGAAGGGGTCATCAAAGAGTTGGAGTGTCTCTTTATATTTTCACTACTCAAAGTATTTTCCTAGTCGAGGGGAATCCCTATAGTATGTCACAATGGCACACCAAGATACACCCTCATACAACTTGAGAACCACAAATATGTTTCAGTTAAATGAATTCAATATAGCTACCGACTAAAGGATAATTGCAAAATAATAAGAGCAATTCCAAATTTGAACAGCACTAGATTTGAATTTAGAAACCAATAAATATCCTTTATCGGTCACGAGTCCACAAAAAATTGTTCCTAAAAAAAATCATCACAAAAGAAATCTTATCACATGGGAATAAGCAGTCAAACTCTCAAAATGAGAAAGTTTTTTTTTTCCCTTTTTACTTAGAAGTTAAGGAAAAGTTTAAGGAAAAACGTGTTTCAGAACAAAAATTGCTTAAAAGTAAGTTGATAGATTCTTAAACTCCCAGGCTATTCTGTAAGAGAGGCATAAGATGACCAAGGTAACAATACAAGGAACTTGGAAATGCTTATTTCTTAAAAAGAATTTAACTAATAATCAATTTCCATCAATTGTAGGCTCATGATGTGCATTTGTGTATATTCGAAACCATACCCTTGGCATTTCCACGTCCCACTAATAAGTTTCAGAGAGTAACTTTTGAAATTTTTACAGTTTTTGGATTCCTAGAGATGGTATTTTCTTCAAATGTATTATATGCATTGTACTGAAGCTGAAATTATATGGTTCATGAATATGACAAAAACAATGAGGACTGAAGCCATTTTCTAATGATTATTTAGCAATAGAAGCAACAAGACTATTTGCAAAATGAATATATCTGAACCAGAAAGATGAAGCAGTGCACTTTTGGCATCATTGACAAGGACACAGCTCTCCACCTAAGTATGTAGACCATCGAAACTGCTAAAAGACAAAATGACCTACAGTACAGATCTTTTATATGTAACTAGCAAACAATAGTTGGTTTTTGAAATATAGTAGTCATTTGATTGCCTACCAATGGAACAGTGAACATTCCACATAACAAAAAATTCATGTGCTCAAAAGGAAGTTTTCTGATTCATGAGATTAGCGTGGAGGAACAGGCATTTGCGTATTTGGAACGCTTGGATGGTCTGTGTTCGAAGAAAATTGCGTAACTTTTGTATACAGTATCCGTTTTGGGTCCATGACCCCATTCCGGAAAGCTTGCGACAATTCCCATTGAACTCACCGCTTAGCCGTGATGTATGATGGATTTTGGACGTTTGAATTCGTTTGCTACGTCAAAACGACACTTAATGTTTCTTAGTTCATTATTTTCAACATTTATTTACTTTGCTTTGTAGCCCAGCCCATTAAGGGACCACTGGTGAGTACGTTATCTGTTCTTTTCATATTTAAGACTCTAAAACGTCTTGTAGGATTTTTTGGTTGTTCATGAAATAAGAAAAGGCATTTGTTTTCTTAAGGGCAATCCATTTCATCTTGTTATTATTGTGTTTATAGATTCGAACTACATCACTGATTAAAGTTAAGAACAAGAGTCAGATGATACCTGAATCTGGATATCATCTCCATATTCAAAAATATTACCAACGGTACACAGGGCAGAAAAGAAAACATATGGTGAAGAATATCTGCAAACCACTAAACCAAATAAGTAGGACTATGAAGTTCAATAACAGAACCGAAATCAAAAAACAAGGAACAATATCAAGTGGAACTTTTTCACCGACAGTAAAAGCTCAATCAAACGAGGGAAAACACCAGCATCAATCACAGCTTGGATTATATCCTCTCTCTCGCGAGTTAGATAATATATTGCCCATCATTCATAGCTAATGACTTCTTCATCGTCTGTATGAATCAGATGAGCAAGAGGATGGAGGGCAGGTTTCACCTTCTCAATAGTATCCATATGGAATCGGTTAAAATATATAAAGGTCCAGCAGTATTTATATGCATCAAAACCATACAGAAAAGCATTTGGAAGACAAACCTGCTCGAACTGAGGCTGTGGATCTTCACAACAAAATATTTATAATGTCTCCATAGCCTTTCTCATGATGGATAGTTTTGTTTTATCATTAACTTGTGCCAATAAGGTGATTAACACTCCATAACTAAGGATAAGATCACGAGATTGTGTTGAGTCGTCGGCAATATTTCCTAACATCTCAAGTGCCTACATAAAATAGTTGGACATATACAGTCAAAAGCAGCCATGAAATGAAATTAAAAGCTCGTATTAGTCTTTATCAGATTCAGAGAGCTTTTTCGTTTGGTTTCAACTTTCAAATATTTTTTCTTGAGCTAATGTGTAATTTCTTCAATCCGGAATTTTACAATTAAACGATTAGTAGTGGAGTTTTCACTAGGCATTTCTCTTCTGTGTATCATCCACTTGTAAACAGTAGCGAAAATACTCATAATGCAGATTGAGTTTATCTTCAGGCTTATGTCAACATATTGAATAATGCTGTGCATTTAGTGGTGTTTATCGTTACGTGACAATAAATGTGTCATTATAATAGGTCCAATTAAATTTGATAATTGTTGGTAAAACCTGAGTAGGAGGTCTTTGGAGTAAAAAGGAAGGTTTTAAGCTAATTTGGAGCAACTGAAGGCTAATCGAACTGCACAAGATCGATAAGGAGTAATCGATAGAAAGTTGCAAGTTTCAAAAGTGAAATTCATTTTATTGAAAGTTTGAGGTCTAATTTTCGAAAGATTATTGAGGTCCGAGGAAAATGTGGAAGCTTTTCGAAGTTGTAGGATTAAATATTGAAGAATTGGAGAAAAATGATCAAGCTGAAAGAAAATGTTAAAATAGGGACCAAAGCTCGACAATATAAAAGTTGAAGGACTAACACAAATTAGAAAAGGTTGGTGACGAAGGTGATGAGTTGGTCTTTAAAGAAGGCCTCGAGGAGATATTGAAGCTTGGTTTGTTGGTCGGGGTCGGAGTTGGAGTCAGATTCACATAATTGGGTTTTTGATTTGGATTTGTTCTTGAATTTTTTGTCAATTTTAGGGTGGGAGTGGGGGATTTGTTGGCGAGCTTTGGTTTCTTCACTATGGGAAAATTGAGTCGTGGCGGTACAGATTGGCAGCTTGGTGGGGGTGGTTTTGGATTTGAGGTAAGAGGGTTGGGGATAAAGAGATGGGGTGGGGGCTTTATTATTATTATTATTATTATTATTTGACTTAATAGGAAAATTTTGTTATGCCCAAATGTTCTTACCTTATTTGGTCAAAAATGTATTTTTTTTTTAAATTTCTGGAGTCAACTAACGGTTTCAGGCTCAAACAAATGGAAATCTTCATTTGGGATTTTACTTACAATTTTTTAAAGCTTTGGGTCAAATCTGTTCCAAAATGAAATGTTGGTACCTTGGTTGCAATTTTTCCTATTTATAATTAATGTTATTTCATTTCTTCCTCACCTTGAATTACTTGATTAGTAATTNGATCTCCCTCACTTACAATATTCTATGATTGTTTTCCATATCGACTTATAGCCAACCTTTCTTGATACCACTTGTTGTGTTAATTATGTCAAGAATCTTTAATACCAATTGTTGGGAATTCAAGGATCACGTATTGCTCGATACTACTTGATATGAAACCAGCCATTGAATTGAGATGTTAAAATTATATAGTACAATAATGAAGTATTTAATCATAAGCAAATGAAGACAAGAAGATAAGAAAATATGACAGTAGAATTAAGAGATTTTATTACACCAATAATAATGGAGAAATATACAATTGATCATAAAGTTAGTAATCACTTTTCTCACGTTACAAAATTGTATAGAATAACCTAATATTTATAGGAAACATGTAAGGGATATCAAAACTCTTATAGTAGAGTTATTGATGAAGTAAGATACCAAAAAATCGAGTCCAAAACAAATTTCAATTTCCAATGAGCTTCCAAAATAGAATTTCAACTTGACATAGGACTCCAACAACATTCCAAACTGAATTCTTCTTGACGTGTACTTCAATTAGAATTTGTCAATCACTTCAAAAGGAATTCGGGTTACACCCAAATTCTAACAATAAATGTGGAAGCTTTTGGAAGTTGTAGGATTAAATATTGAAGAATTGGAGAAAAATGATCAAGCCGAAAGAAAATGTTGAAATAGGGACCAAAGCTCAACATTATAAAAGTTGAAGGACTAACACAAATTAGAAAAGGTTGGTGACATAGGTGATGAGTTGGTCTTTAAAGAAGGCCTTGAGAGATTGGAGTTTGGTTTGTCATCGGGGTCGAAGTTAGAGTCAGATTCAGATAATTGGGTTTTGGATTTGGATTTTTTCTTATTCATGTTCTTGATTTTTTTGTCAATTTTAGGGTGAGAGTGAGCTTTGGTTTCTTCACTATGGGACAATTGAGCCGTGGCAGTAACGATTGGCAGCTGGGTGGGGTGGTTTTCGATTTGGGGTGAGGGGATTGGGGAAGAAAGAGATAGGGTGGGAGCTTTTTTATTATTATTATTTTTTTTTGACTTAATAGGAAAGATTTGTTATGCCCAAAATGTTCTTACCTTATTTGGTCATAATTATAATTTTTTTTTTCATTTCTGGAGTCAAGTGACGGTTTCTGGGTCAAAAGATGGAAACCTTCATTTTGGACTTATAAATTTTTTAAAGGTTTGGTCTCTAGTATGACACAAATAAAAGGTTTTGGTCAAATCTGCTCCTAAATGAAATGTTGGTACCTTGGTTGCAATTTCTCCCTATTTATAATTAATGCTATTTCATTTCTTCCTGACCTTGATCATTAATTCAATGATTTTTTAAGAATAACGAATTGAGAGAAGAGTTACTTAATCAGTAAAAACTGAAATTTGAGTAGGAGTGATATACACTTACTACTTTAGCCGTCATTAATTGAATTCTTTAGTGATTAAATGATTTTGATTAATGCTTATCCCAATTCACGTAGATGCATAATGAATTGACTTAATTGAGTAGGATTGATTTTAACTCGAGAAACATAAATTAATTAATTTGGAAGAATTTATTAGGTGCACATTATTGTCGGAATTTTGTGATTGAAATTAAGGGGATAAATATGATAAACTCATGAATTCTAACACTTTTCGTGCATCAAGTAGAACCCTAAATTGCCTATTCATGCATTTTTTTTTCTTTATTTTAACCAAGTGGTACTCGTAGGAATGATAATCCAGACTCTTGGGTCTATTTTACTACTCATTTAATTGACATATAAAATCACAACACAACACCAACCTGTTTGCGAAGGTCATCCTTGGGAGATCTAAGAAGGCTCGCCAAAATGGGAATTGCACCATGATCAATCAACATGTTGATGTTATCAGATGAAAATATTGAAATTCTTTTTATAGCCAATGCTGCCTCACACTAGTAAAATGAATAACTCGATGCATTTAGCAGTTGAAATGCATGAAATAAACAAGACGAAGCAATTAATAGCACATATTTAAACCTGAAGACGCGGGTAATCATCTCTATCAAGACACTCAAGGAGTCGAGGAACAACTCCATGTATTATTTCCTTAATTTGGTCTGTGGAAACAAATTAATTGAAAGCAAATGGAATCAGATTATCAAGGAAAAATGAACTGATCATCTTGACAGCTGATATGCCAAGATTGCAGCAAGCTTGAATCAAGGATTAGCTGTAATCAAGCAGCAAGCCAGAATCAAGGATCGGTTTTTACATTTTATGAATATTTTCATTATTCATTTTCCATACATAGTTACTCTATCTGTGTATATAAACCAGCTTTAACATATGAATGCCATGTACAAAATTCAATAAAAGGCAGTGCTTATTTCTTTCTTAGGGTATCAGAGCCAGCAACCTCTAACGAGTATTTTTCATCATCAACGATGTTTCTTCTTCTGCTGATAACCCAATCATAACCATTAATGTCGCCACTACCATCAACGAGAAGCTTACGCCATCTACCTTCCCACAATGGAGAGCACAATTTGAAGCACTGCTTATTGGCTATGATCTCATGAATTTTGTCACCGGTGACCTTCAATGCCCTGCTATTGATGCCAAAAAATCGGCCACTTCCAAAGCAGCGAATTCCCACTGGATTCGTCAGGATAAACTGATCCTTCATGCCCTGCTAGCCTCCACATCCACCACAATCACACCATTGCTTGCTTCATGTAAAACATCTCATGAAGCTTGGAACAAACTAACCCATCTTTGTGCAAGAAAATCTCGCACGGTTAAAGTTGGGATTTCATCAGTATCATCAAGCTGCTATTTACGTGATTAGTAAATCAGTTTTGGCTACTGCTATTGTGCACCTGTGGTCCCTGCTTTCTGTTGTAACTGATCTGTACCTTATTTAATTTCTTTTCATTTGTAACTGATTTAATTCCTTGCTTGCTTCCTACTCCAAAAGTGTCTATATAAACACCAATGTAATGCATTTGATATATTGAAGAAATACAAGAATTTTATTCAATCCTGTTTCTCAATCCCTCAGCTTGTTGTCACAGCTTTGATTTAAAATTTGACTTGGTATCAGAGCCTAAATGGCTAACACCGACTCAAATGATAACACTCAATCTGCACAGCCTACCTCAAGCACACTGGTGCCTCCAAGGCTGGGAGGTAACCAGATGCCATTACTGGGAATCAGTCTCACTCAGGTTCCACCGGTTAAACTTGAGAGAAACAACTTCTTGCTATGGAAAAACATGGTGATGCCTATCATTAAGGGTCACAATCTCGAAGGCTTTATCACAGAAAGCAAAGTCTGCCCAGCTGAATTCTTAGCAACACAAACCACAGGATCTGGTGGAGCTACTGTTGAAATGGTTTCTAATGAGGAATATGGAAGAAGGGATATATTGGATTTCCAGCTTCCTTCAAGAACCTTATCTCTAACAAAGTGTATATCCAATTCGATATGTTTGGTTCTAGCATGATAAACTGGATTTGAAGCCAAAGCACTTGCACTAAGATTATCACACCAAAGTATGGGAAGTAAAGATGGACTTATCTTGATTTCTTTGAGCAAAGATTCAACCCAGGTGATTTCAGCAGCTGCATGAGCTAGTGCCCGATATTCTGACTCTGTGCTAGACCTGACCACAACATTTTGTTTACCATGGTCTTATACTGCAACATATGGAAGGATAAAAATGAACTAGATCAATCGTTGGCTATTAACTTCAAATCCAAATCAAATTAATGAAATCGATAACTTCCAATTCCAATTTGGATATGGTAAATTCATTCATATTAGTTGAAATAGATTTAGAAGATATGTTTAAATTCATTATCTTCAGCTAATTACTAGTAACTTCAGACCGAAAATGAAAAATAATTAACGATCGAATTTACCACAACCTCTGGCTGCAGCATAGAGAAGGATAAAAATGAACAAGATCAATCGTAGGCTGTTACCTTCAAAACCAAATCAAATTAATGAAATCGATAACTTCCAATTCCAATTTCAAATATGCAAAATTCATTCATATTAGCTGAATTAGATTTAGAAGATATGTTTAAATTCATTAACTTCAGCTAATTACTAGTTACTTCTGACCGAGAATGAAAAATAATCGACGATCGAATTTACCACGGTCTAAGACTGCAACATATGGAAGGATAAAAATGAACTAGATCAATCGTAGGCTAATAACTTCAAATCCAAATCAAATTAATGAAATCGATAACTTCCAATTCCAATTTGGATATGCTAAATTCATTTATATTTGTTAAATTAGATTTAGAAGATATGTTTAAATTTCATTAACATCAGCTAATTGCTAGTAACATCCGACCGAAAATGAAAAAAAATAAATTAACGATCAAATTTACCACGGCCTCAGGCTGCAACATAGGGAATGATAAAAATGAAGCAGATCAATGGTTGGCTGTTAACTTCAAATCCAAATCAAATTAATGAAATTGATAACTTCCAATTTCAATTTGGATCAGCTAAATTCATTCATTTTTGCGGAATTAGATTTAGAAGATATGTTTAAATTCATTAACATCAGCTAATTACTAGTAACTTCGATCGAAAATAAAAAATAATCAACGATCGAATTTACCACGGCCTTGGGCTGCAATATAGGGAATGATAAAAATAAAGCAGATTAATCGTAGGCTAATAACTTCAAATCCAAATCAAATTAATGAAATCGATAACTTCAAATTCCATTTTAGATCTGCTAAATTCATTTCTATTAGCTGAATTAGATTTAGAAGATATGTTTAAATTCATTAACTTCAGCTAATTACTAGTAACTTCCGAGCGAAAACGAAAAATAATCAACGATCGAATTTACCACAACCTCAGACTGCAACATAGGGAAGGATAAAAATGAACCCGATCAATCGTAGGCTGTTAACTTCAAATCCAAATCAAATTAATGAAATCGATAACTTCCAATTCCAATTTGGATCTGCTAAATTCATTCATATTAGCTGAAATAGATTTAGAAGATATGTTTAAATTCATTATCTCCAGCTAATTACTAGTAACTTCTGACCGAAAAGGAAAAATAATTGACGATCAAATTTACCACGACCTCAAGCTGCAACTTAGGGAATAAAGCAGATCAATCGTAGGTTGTTAACTTCGAATCCAAATCAAATTAATGAAATCAATAACTTCCAATTCCAACTGAGATCTGCAAGTTTCATTCGTATTAGCTGAATTAGATTTAGAAGATATGTTTAAATTCATTAACATCAGTTAATTACTAATAACTTCGATCGAAAATGAAAAATAATCAACGATCGAATTCACCACGGCCTCAGACTGCAACATATGGAAGGATAAAAATAAAGCAGATCAATCGTAGGTTGTTAACTTCGAATCCAAATCAAATTAATGAAATCAGTAACTTCCAATTCCAATTGAGATCTGCAAAATTTATTCATATTAGCTTAATTAGATTTAGAAGATATGCTTAAATTCATTAACATCAGCTAATTACTGGTGACTTTGATCGAAAATGAAATTAATTAGCGATCGAATTTACCACGGCCTTAGGCTACAACATAGAAAAGGATAAAAATAAAGTAGATCAATCGGCTAATAACTTCAAATCCAAATCAAATTAATGGAATTGATAACTTCAAATTCCATTTCAGATATGCTAAATTCATTCATATTAGCTGAATTAGATTTAGAAGATATGTTTAAATTCATTAACTTCAACTAATTACTAGTAACTTCCGACCGAAAATGAAAAAAAAAATCAACGATCAAATTTACCACAGCCTCAAACTGCAACATAAGAAAGGATAAAAATGAATCAGATCAATCGTAGGCTGTTAACTTCAAATCCAAATCAAATTAATGAAATCGATAACTTCCAATTCCAATTTGGATCTGCTAAATTCATTCATATTAGCTTAAATAGATTTAGAAGATATGTTTATATTCATTATCTTAGCTAATTAATAGTAACTTCTGACCGAAAATGAAAAATAATTAACGATCGAATTTACCACGGTCTCAAGCCGCAACATAGGGAATAAAACAGATCAATCGTAGGTTGTTAACTTCGAATCCAAATCAAATTAATGAAATCAGTAACTTCCAATTCAAATTGAGATCTGCAAAATTCATTAATATTAGCTGAATTAGATTTAGAAGATATGTTTAAATTCATTAACATCGGCTAATTACTAGTAACTTCGACCGAAAACAAAAAATAATCAACGATCGAATTTACCACGGCCTCAGGCTACAACATAGGGACGGATAAAAATAAAGTAGATCAATCGTAGGCTGATAACTTCAAATCCAAATCAAATTAATGAAATCGATAACTTCAAATTCCATTTTGGATCTGCTATATTCATTCATATTTGCTGAATTAGATTTAGAAGATGTGTTTAAATTTCATTAACAACGGCTAATCCTAAACTAGAACCTGATGAACCAGCATCTAATATACTGGAAAATAATGAAAGAACTGAGGTTATCCAATAGGCAGGTGAAAATTATATCCTAGAGAAGCCAAGAGTTCAGAACTAGCATCCTATGGTTACAAGAGGAAAAACATGAATTTTCAAACCAAAGGCTCACTTAGCAGAGTCAACGATAAAGATTCAAAGCTTTCTAAGCCTAAAAGTGTTAAAGAAGCATTGATGAATATAAAGCATAACTCTGATGGATCAATTCAAAGACTTAAAGCCAGGCTGGTAGTGGTAAAAGGCTTTCATCAAGCCTCTGGAATTGACTATTATGAGACCTTTAGTCGAGTCATTAAACCATCAACACTGAGGATATTTCTTACTCTAGCAGTTGCAAATGAATGGGTGATCAGATAGGTAGACATTAATAATGCATTTTTGAATGGAGAGTTGGAAGAAATGTCTACATGAATCAGCCAGAAGGCTTTGTGGATAAAGCCAAGCCTAATCATGTTTGCAAAATCGAAAAAGCTCTCTATGGATTGAAACAGGCAAGCCGGATGGTTTTATAGACGAATCAAAACCAAACTATGGTTGCAAACTTGAATAAGCTCTCTATGGATTGAAACAGGCACCTAGGGCCTGGTATGACAAGCTGAAAATGACCTTCTTGAATTGGAAATTCGGGCAATCCGTGGTTGACACATCCCTGTTCTTTTTCAAGAATGAAAGGCATGTGATATTTGCCCTCATTTATGTAGATGACATTGTTATAACAGGCAATGATAAGGAGCTAGTGCAAGACTTCATTAACTCACTGTACAGAAAATTTACACTAAAGAATATGGAAAGGCTGCACCATTTTCTTGGAGTTGAAGTAGTCTGGCATAATTCAGGGATTCATCTCACCCAAGCCAGGTATATTTCTGATTTGCTAAAAAGGTTTAAAGTGGAAAACTTGAAGCCGTGTCCTACACCTATCCCTGCTGGTAAAACCATCTCTAAGTCTGACGGTGAAATACTGGCTGAACCATCCATCTATAGGAGCGCAGGTGGAGCATTGCAATGTCTTTCACACACCAGACCAGACATCACTTTCAGTGTTAACAAGCTAAGCCAATTTCTGCAATCTCCAACAACCATTTATTGGTAGGCCTTTTGGAGAGTATTAAGATACCTTAAGGGCACTATAAATCATGGATTATGGATTCAAAGAAGTGAGATATTAAGTTTAAATAGGTACTCAGACGTTGATTGGGCCCTCTGTCCAGATGATAGGAGATCAACAACGGGTTATTGCATTTATTTAGGTGACAACTTGATTTCCTGGTCCTCAAAGAAGCAGTACGTTGTAGCTCATTCGAGTACAGAATCTAAATACATGGCACTCGCTTTAGCTACCTCAGAAGTTGCTTTGTTACAGTCATTGTTCCAAGAACTTGAACTCCCATTAGTTGAAGTTCCAACCTTATGGTGTGACAATATGGGTAAAGGAACACTGGCTACCAACCCAGTTTTTCATGCTAGAACGAATCACATAGAACTTGACATTCACTTCATCATAGATAAGGTACTGGGAAAGAAGCTTGAAGTCAAATATGTACCAAACATATCTTACTGTTAAGAGTTTTGTACATGTTATGTCAAACATATCTCTTGAAAGTTATTTGGACAACTTATCACAATATTGAATTTGCCTCAACTATAAGAATTTTTTTATCATCCTAATTGTTATGTTAAGTTAATTGCTATGCTGATAAAACTCAATACACTTGATCATCATTGAATATCTGTAAAAAGTCACTTTTACATTTTTATTGTTTCTCATAGTTACAAAAATAGACAAAATCGACTTTCATTATATAATGAAACTTGTTATACCATGGATGATACATGACAAAAACATATGAAAATGGGAATCCATGCAAGCCAAGTAAGGAGTCCGTATACATATGGATAGTTGATATAGTTATAAGCGATTTGATCTATCAAGATTCCAAACATTGCTCGGTTGCAGCATGACTCCTTGAATATTTGTAGTCAAATTTCCATCAATATAAATATTGGCGTAGTGTTTCAACATATTATGGGAGATCCATTGTTGATGACTCAAGGAGCTCCAAAATGTGCATACAATTTACACTATAAAATCTAAAATAACATGGTGGAACTTCTAATAGAGAGTATCACATAAAATAAGAAACTCTAAAATGATAAAGCATATCTAATAAAGTACTGATGAGCTAAGTAGTTGTTGACATACAAAAATGAGGCCCAATTAAATGGTCCAAAGAATGAAGCCCAGTTAGGAAATTCGAAGGATGGACCCAAATGAGACCATGTAAAAATCCAAGACGGAGTTATGTAGTGGAGGTTCATCATCACTCAAGCCTACGAGTCGCCCAAGATCTGGGCGAGTATAGTGTCTTGTTGTTATTTAAAGCAACGGTTATTGAAATAGTTAATGGGTAATCTTATCACATTCCACAATCCAAAAATCTCGATTGCAATCAGTTAAATGATGGGAGCAATGGCAACAGTAAGACGATAGTTTCTTGACAAGTCATCCATTATGGAGAAAGTGGATAGTTACAGGATGATGGGTAGTTTTCAAACGGTGCTACAAGAAAACTGTCAAATGAGTATAAAAGAGAAAAGAGAACATAGAAAAAAGGGAAGAAATCAAACGACTCTCAAACAGAGAATTATGTAATTTCTTTTCTTTATTTTTGTTAAACTTTCAATTACTTTGCAAATTCAGTGTGCTTGTGCCCCTTAGAGCCATTTTGTTCCTTGCAAATTGTAATCTTCATAAATAAAGCACCCCTTGTTAGAACTTTGTCTCAAGAGGTTGTTGTTCTGTACACAATTATCTAAACCTTCTTTTAATTGTTATCGAGACTCAATTTCCATGCGAAACAATTTGGCATGTCCAGTGGGACCTTTGGTGTTTGAAGATACAAAAAGTGAAGCAATATGCCTTAGAAAACCTCTGATAAAGAGCCAGCAAGCCAACGAGTAGTCCAGTCTCTGATCGAATGATATGAGGAGCAGCAAAGTACTCTATGATCGGAAGGACAGAGTCAACGTCATTACGAGCCAACGACAGAATTGAGTCCTCGAACCATGCGTGCATTGCTTGGTGAACTCATACAAGATGTCGTTGAATAGGTAAATTTACAAAATGTTCATAATATGGAAAGGTTTACTCAAAATGGAAATGTACACTATGACAACATGGCCAAAAAACTAAACACTTTGAATAAATCATGAATAAGTTAGTGGGCCAAATTTGTCAACTAGTTATGCCAAGTATAGTGAATCATTTCAAGCCAAGACGATTGTGGGACATAATTCCCCAGTCCTAGGTCCGAATCAAAGAATATAGCCACCTTCTGGGCCATCTACTTCAAATCAGGGAGTTGTGGAATGAAAATTTTGAATAGTGGTAATGGAGTATCAAACCTGGGGGATAACTCAAATGCAAGAGACAATGTCCAAACCAATGGATAGAACACCCAGCGTGTTAATGATGGCGGAAATACTCAAGCTAACGGTAATAATGGTTTAAATAACGACATTTTTGCCACAAACCAAGGACCAAACGTTGGGCCTCAAGTAATTCCACCAATAAATCAAGCTATAGGAGTTCGATATGGTCCCAATGTTGTGTTGAAAAATCAAATTATGGAGATAGTACATGATCAAATGGTTTTTGGGATGCGTCCCTTTATTAGGCCGACTTACACAAAGCTATATCCTGATTGGATAGATCAAGCATATCTGTGGCCTAGAGGGTACAAAGTACCAGAATTTTCATTATTTATCAGTATGAGAGAAGTTTCTACTCTGGAACATATAGGGTGATTCACACTGCAATGTGATGAAGTGACTGATTATCACAAAATGAGATTGTTTCCTAGTTCATTAACAGGAGTAGCTTTCTCATGTTTTATTAATTTGCCAACAAATTTGGTCTAAACATGGCAACATCTAGAACAATTGTTCCGCGCTCAGTTTTACAAAACTGAATCTGAAGTTATTCTGGCCGACTTGGTGAATTCAAATGCCAAACGAATGGACAAAAGATTTCTTTCAGAGGTTTAAGACCGCTAAGAGCAAATGTTTTGTGCCTTTGCCAAAAAAAAATTGTTAAAATCGCTCAAAGTTGTTTGAATTTTCATTTAAAAAATAAATTCCAGGACATAGAATTTCTTGACCTTTTTCAGTTGAGCGCTAACGTGATTAGATATGAACGTCTTATAAGAGAAGAAGAACACATGAAAAACACTAGCAAATGGACTTATTATAGAGACCCAAATTTTGATGTTCATGCCGTTAATGACGAATCGAAAAATATGTTCGGCCGAATTGATTAAGGAAGATGCATATGCTTGTCCTATAATGGCCAAATTTAGAACATCGGGCAAGAATGAGCCTATAAAAGAAGAAAACAAAAAAGTTAGGATATTCTCGTTTGATGTGACTAATGCTGACCTTATATCGATAAATAGTATAAAGATAAGCAGATAAAATTGAGCGACAAACATAAAATTGAAGAAGTTAAGGGTAAAAAATATTGTAAATGGCATAATGCATGGTCACATATAACTAATAATTGTTTCGTTTTTCATCATGTGTTACATGATGCCATTAAGTCAGAGCAAATCACATATGAAGCTAAGAAGAAAATGGCAGTGGATGAAAATCCTTTCCCATAGACACTTGGGGTGAATATGGTGACAACTGGTTTCAAAAATAAGTTGCCAAAATTCAAGTTTGTCGTAGATGATGGAGAAGAAGATTCTGAGTCACATCCCAATGTTTTGGAACGTATCAAATGAAAGGAGTCTGGAAAAGATGAAGGTATCTTGTGTGCTAGATGTAAGGGAGAAGTGAATGAAAATATAGAAAGACCAGGAACATGGCGATATCACAATCGTCCTAATATTATTCAAAATTTTTAGCCCTCTAGAGGATGGGGTATGTCATTTTATGGGACATCGCCTTTTAAGAGGCAGTTCGGACCGATAAACAATGGGAAAACATTCAGGCTGCAACCTCGACAACCAAATGTATGGCATTCGTTCCAGTATAATGCAGGAAGAGTTGTACCCTTTAACGAAATGACTAGAACCCAACAAAGGCATTTTCAACGGAACTTTCGACG
Source organism: Fraxinus quadrangulata (assembly GCA_903798255.1). NCBI lineage: Eukaryota > Viridiplantae > Streptophyta > Magnoliopsida > Lamiales > Oleaceae > Fraxinus > Fraxinus quadrangulata. The sequence goes on from CAIGRB010043943.1 coordinate 52,576, forward strand.
AATGATGAGGCAACAGCAGGGATCGTCATGACCTAAGGCACCTAAATTGCTTGAGGTGGCTAACAAAAATGTTCTTAAAGATAATAAAGAGGCTAATATAGGCAGATCAATGGAAGAGTTACCAAAAAGTTCTTCTGGGAGATCAAAATTTGAGCGTGGAAAGAAGGATGAAGATGAAAAGGATCCAGGCCGACCCCTCACTATTCAATTTGGTACACTACCTCCTGTTATGGCTAATAATTATTTACTAGCCCATGAGTTCAAAAGTAAGGAAAATGAAGAGGAGGAAAGAGAAGATAATGAGGAAGAAGCGTGTGTGCTGGAATGTGATGAATGCCAAACCTCTTAGGAGGTATATGATGAAGAAGAGGACGACGGTATGACTGAAATTGAAGAGAAAATTGACGTAGAAGCAGAGAGAATAAGAAGAGGAGTGTTGCGCAATAATTTATTGAAGCAATTGTACCAAGAAGGTGTCCGCAAGGTGGATTTGTTGGGCGAACCATCTGGGTGTTCTTTTGACTACTATGTATTATATGGGATGCCCAAGAGAAAGGTGAGAGTGCCTCGCTCTAAGAAATATGGGGCACCTCCAAAAATATTACCTCCCCCTAGAGGTTGGATAACCGAAGAAGAAGCATTAGAAGAAAGTAAGGAGGAAATCCAAGAAGTAGAAACTCAATGTGAAATATTGCACATGGACTTGTTACAAGGAAATAATTCAACAGAGGATAAACAAGAAGTGGAAATAGATGCAGCTGAAAAGGTTATTTTTAAGAGACCAACTATGAAATTAAGCAAATACTTGAGGCCATTGTACGTGGAGGCCTTAGTCAATGGTATACCTATGGCAAAAGTACTCATTGACAATGGAGCAGTCATAAATACTATTCCGTCCAGAATGATGAGAAAATTTGCAAAGACAATGATCCCAACAAAAGTTATTCTCACGAGTTTCAATAGAAGAGCAACTTCAGCTAAAGGGATGATGCCACTGGATATAACTGTGGGAACAACTACTAAGACCACAGACTTCTTTATGATAGATGGTCCTACTAGTTACAATGTGCTACTTGGAATAGATTGGATTCACGGGAGTCGTTGCATACCTTCATCGCTCCACTAATACCTGGTTTTCTGGAACGACAAATGCAAAGCAGAAGTGGTACAAGTAGACCATAGACCCTTTGCATGTACGAAGGAAATTGTGGACATGCTACGGTAGTTCAAGACGAGGAAGATACTCAAATTGTCATACAGAGCGAAGAGCCATTTTCAGTAGATGCACTTACTGAAATGTTCGATCAAATGAGGCCAAACATAGTAGCCCT
>CAIGRB010043966.1:5670-17553 GCA_903798255.1 Fraxinus quadrangulata
AGTTGGGTTTGTGTGAAATCTAATATGGATGCACAAATTATGAGACTTAGAAACAAGTAGGTTGACTTGTAACTTTACAAACAATGGAAGAGACAAATAGGCCATCCAATTCCAAATTGGAACCAAAACCAATTTGGTTAATTGGTTACTTTTTTTTTAAAATTTACACGTAACTTTTCAATTTTTCTTTTCTTCTTTTCTTTTTGATTGCCTTTTTATTTTGACTTTCTTTTATTTTTGTTGATTTTCATTAAATTTTTTTAGTATGGTTGTTTTAATAAATTCGAAACAAACATTCTTCATTTTTTTTAGAGATTCAACTTTTGAGCTTGGTCAAAAATTTTGAGGTTTGAGATTTTCTTCGTGTACAGTTTAAATTTTAGTACTTTAATTATTTTAGGAGTTTAGAAGATATTTGTTTATGAACAGACTCAAAGTTTTAGAGTGTTCTACACACGTTGAGGACCAAAGATTGTCACCTTTCACAATCCAAGGCACTTTGTGTTGAGGACCAAAGACTGACTCCTTCGATCGTCAAAGACATTTTGTGTTGGCAACCAAGAATCAGCCCATTCGACCGTCCAAGATATTTTGTGTTGATGACCAAGGATCGAATCCTTCGACCATTCAAGTCACTTTGTATTGAGGATCAATGACCGACTCTTTCGACTGTCCAAAACATTTTGTGTTGAGGAGGACTAAGGATCGGTTCCTTCGACCCTCCAAGGCTTCACGCCCTTTTGGGAGACTCGTTAGTTTAGACAATAATTCTAAAAAAATGAATCTAAAAGATTTAATGTCCAAAATTTTTTTATTGCTTATTTTTTTTAATATGTATTTATCTTATAGAAATGGTTGGGATAAACCGTAATAATAAATTGTTTCCCGATATGCACAACATCATCAAATTTAAAAATCAAGGCTTTTGTTATCTTTGTTCTAATTATACTGATGTGATACGTGCCATGGTTAGTTTCAGCACATGAGGTAAGCTTAAACTCAACATCTACAAAGCAGCGACATCTCTTTTTCTGATCCTTATGAGCCTTTGTCGAAATTGCATATGCCTATCGTGAGTGAAGGCCACGAGAATTTAGATGTTACCAAGTCTAGTTGTTCTAGCAACCATCTTCCCCTTTTTCATCTTCCGTCTCATAATTCCCAAATCATGGAGCTCATCCCAATGGCAGTAGCTTCTGAAAGGATTGACAATTAGGAAATACGATGGGGAAGTGTACTCGTTAGTCGTTGAGAGATTTCTTTTCTTCCAAAGCTTTAGGAGTAAACCGCTTGGATCCAAAAACTCATGCACAAGAGGAGTCTTTGCGAGTTAACTTCTGTAGTTAGCTCTGCCCAAAAGATTATCATTGTGCAAACTCTATCTATAGAGCTCTTTGTGAGGCTTGTTGTTCTACTAACATTTCTGTGACCGTAAGTTGTAAAATTGGCATTCATCTTTAGAACATCCGTGAAATTAGTGGACTTTTAATCATGGGTCATTATTATGAAGTAGTTCTAAGCCTTTCAGAGTTCACAAATGATCTCCCTAAATCTTGCTTATATCTTTTTAATCTTTTCTCATTAATTGCCAATGAGAAAAAATCTGACTACGTTACTTATGTTGTTTGGGTTGATTTCTGGTTTTGAGAAAATGGTTGTGTCCACAGTCCTCAACAAAATAAAGCTTATAGAAAAGTTATGAATTTAAATCCATTCAAAAGGCATCAGCATCAATAGAAACGGGGAGGCCTCTGGTTGTAGATAAGCCTAAAGACATTTCTCGTAGAGACCTAGGTCATTGGAGTGATTTTAATGATCTTTATATATGGAAGAAGATAAAGAGTTAGAAATAGCAGTTTATCTTTCTCTGTGACTTTGTCGTTTCGTTCTTCCCTCCGAGGAAGAATATATGAGAATTGGGACTTTTAATGCATATTCTAAGATGGTTGCCATATTCACTTATAGCCTAGTTCCTCCTATATTAGCAAGTATTTATGAGAGACTCACTCGACTGTATAACTGTTTATCAGATCGGGACCTTGGCAAAATTTCACATTCATTTCTAGAAACTTCCTTTTTGCTTGGGCTGGAACTTATTTTGTCCGCGGTATTTTCGATCATGTGGGTTAGAATTATTATCTTCCTATTATCAGAAGATATACCTACTTTGAATGTTATCCAATCTTGGGAGATTAATGCCATTGATTGTCGGGATGTTGAAGACTTTTGCAGGAATCTACTTTGCCAACTGTATTGTTCTGGAGTACGAATGGATGATTTACCAAGGTCTACAGATAAATAAAACTTATGATGAGTATTCGATATGGATTTATTTCTTATTGTTGAGGATCTTCTACATTCATTCTTGAAGCATATAATCTTTATAGGTTTATGAGACAACATGACTTTAGGCAGAAACTTCCTAGTCACCAAGAAAGTTGGATATTACTCCCAATGTAGTCAACATGTATCGTGTTTGGTTATGTTTAACTCGGACAATAAGTGGATCTATATTTCATATTCCAGAGTATATGAATGATAGATGTCAAGAAGTTTATGCAGAGTAGCAAGTTTGGTAAATAACAAAGCACTGCCAAATAGGATTTTATCTTCTAGTAAGAGTCATGAATTTGTTCTTGATATGACTTCGAGGCAAGTAAACGGGATTGTAGCCAAAGGGTTAAACCCCTCCAAATATCATTCCTAAAGATACTTCTTGAAAAAGGGAACAAAAGCTTCAATATGAAAGAGGTATTAAGAAAATTAAAATTATAGTTCACTCAAAAATGTTTGCTTCCACCTCTAAGCCATAAGATACCTGAATCAGTTTTGATTCCAAATCACAGTAGTCCTGGAGATCAAGCAACCCACGTCCTTGGAAAAACTCTATCTCTAGAAGATAAAAGTTACGAAGATCAAGTAGGGTTTTTCTTTTTAAATTTAACATACTACTTGTATATAATCTCATGCAACAAACTTCAATTTTCGACTTTTCATTCCCAAACATATAAAATGAAGTGATCGGTAAAACCAAGGTCGCTTCAAACTATTCCAAGTCCTTCAAAAGGTGATCTCGAAGTTTCTAACAATAATATCAGTCTCCCAATACACCATAAGATGGCACAGTTTTAGACATGTTGCCTAGAACACAAAATGCGGGTTTCCATTAGAAGGATTGAATTTTTCCATGAATTCAAACTTTTTGCAAGATTAGATTAGCGAGAATGATAAGAGAATAGATGCACTTCAAAGAGTAGATGGTACTCATGATTTTTACAACCCTCCTTGTAAATACTCGAGCACCATTAATGAAGGTACTTTGATGCTTAACACGTAGATGATTTCAGAAATGAAGATGAAGTGAATTTTGAAACCGCGAGAGCTAACGTTTCAGATATCAATCAAGAAGTACCAGTTGTTCCATCTTCATTGGCTTTAGTTAACATTCCTCCTTCAGAGACAAACAATCATGGGGATGTGCCAATTTGTTCTTTCATGTTTGGTCATCCACTTGGGTTAACTCAAGAACCCCCTTACTTGAAAGTTGATCTATAAGAAGCCATGATTAATTATCTTCAGAAATGTTTTAGGGACATTTTAAAGTTAGATTTTCCAACATCCGATCTTGGTGGGCCAAGAATAATTTAGTTCCTAAAAACGTGATTACAGCTTATTTTCACATAGATCCAACACCTTTGATGAAACGTATGGATGTGTTTATGAAAGAAGTTGACTTTATTTATTTGAAAGAAAGCAACACTTGGAATGTCCAATCGCTGAAAAAAGGCTAAGCAGTTGAAACTTTTGAATATTTAGCTGGAAGTGGAGGATTCCATGCTTCTTTGTTAGATGATAAAATTAGTCAGCTAACTTTTGAGCTGGAAAAACACCGTGATGAGCTTCAAAGCCATCAGGAACAGAAGATATGCTTGGAACTGCGAAAACCGCATTAGAAGAATCACAGACTAGAGATATCATTACCATATCATCCATTGACCAGAAAAGGAACTCTTGAAGATAGTTTTTTGCAAGTGATCAATGGTGAGTGATTTTGATACAATTGAGACTTTTTGATTGTCTATAGAACCATATTGTATAAACTTTGATTTGCTATCATTTTCTTTTTTTTTTTCTTTTTATGATGAACTTTTATTCTTCATATTTCATGTTTGAAAGAATTTATTGGTTGTAACTGAACTTGAATTTATAATTTATCCAAGTTGTCTATGTATCCAAAAGGGATCAAGTCGAATGTAGTTCATTAGAAGAACACATTTTTTTTGTTTATTTTGAGTTGTTCATAGTTTATTCTCTTGCGGGTTAGGAGTATTACACTTTATTAAAATGAAAAATATACAAAAATAAAGAATTTCAAGCGTAAAAATGATTTAGGATTTTTTCATTGATAGGTCCGATTTGTAATCCATCTTTGTTGACGATCTTATATGCTCTATTTGTGAATATATGAGTAACAAGAAATGGACAATCCCACTTAGGTTGGAACTTACCCCGTGATTATGATTGGCCTGCGTACGAAAAGTATGAGATCTCCATCTTGAAATGATCTTGGTCACTCTTTTTTGTTGAAAGAGTTTGCCATCTGAGCTTGATAATATTCTAGGTGCATCTGTGCCTCTAATCTAATTTCTTTTCATCCAAAGCCTTCCAATCAAAGATGTGCGTTTTCTTCTATTGTCAAACCTTCTTGGATGGAAATTCAAAGTGACGATATTTGACACTCCAAAAGAAAACTCCATAGAGTGATAGTCAATAAAGTGTACCCTTATAAAAGACAAAGTGAGACACGTCTCTTGATTTCAGTTTTTCATAGTGGATCATCTGGTAACTTTTGATGTTGGAGGAAATTGATTATTAGGTGTCTCCAATCTTCTCTTTCCTTATTATCGATTATTTCGACACTATTATTTTCTTCTAGATTGCTGGGTAGCAACAACGGAAGCATCCATCTTTGAGCAATTGATATGGGGTGGGAAAAGTCTTCATCCGACCAAGGTAAAACAGTGGCCAAATTTGCAAAGGCATCAGCTTTCATATTTTCACTTCTAGGCACGAATTTGATTTTGACCAAATCCAATCATTTCATAAATGTTGAAACATATTCATGATATGGCTTCAAGTCTAAATTACGGTCTTCGTACTAGGCTAAAAGTTCCTTGATTATCAATTTAGAATCTCTAAAGATTTCTAGCTTATGGACATTCCATATCTAATGTTGTCTCCAAGCCAAGGGTTGGCTTGATACTCCTCCACATTGTTTGAACATTTCTTTGTTAATACAAATGAGTAAGGTATATAACAAGATCATAAGGAATAACAACGACTAATCTTGCCCGAGCACCATAACTTCTTGCTTCCTCGTCGAAGTATAGCCTCATTTCATGAAGGTCTTCAATAAATAGAACATCTTCATCTGGAAGGTCTTCATGAAGTTCTCGTTATGCCGAAATTGGATGGTCAGCGAGAAAATGTGCCAGACCTTGTCCTAGTGGCCTTCTGTGGAATGAATTTGATAAAGAACTCAAACAACAAAAGTACCCATTTTCCAAATCCTTCTGAAAAGAATTGACCTAAACATTATGTACTTTAATAGATTAATCTTTGAAATAAGATTGATTGTGTTATAGCATATAATGTCTCAACTTTTTAGCCTCAAAGATCAACGCACAAGATATATTTTTTCAATAGGTGAATACTTTATTTCAACACTTACCAGTGTTCGGCTCAAGTAATAGAGTGCATTCTCTTTTCCTTTATAATTGACTTGAACAAGAAGTGCTCCAAAATGATATTCTTGCGCTGTAATATAGAGAGTGGCTTCCTCGGAGTTGGAGCTGTGAGAACTAGCGGATGAGACAATTATTGCTTAATGCTCTGAAAACCATTTCGAATCCCACTCAAATGGTACATTTTCTTTACCAATTTGTTGAATGGGCAACAACGCTCGACAAGGCTGGAGATAAATCTTCAAATGTGAGCAAGTTTTCCTTGAAAACTTTTCAACTCATGTACATTTCTTAGCACTGACATGTTAATTATGGTGTAAATTTTTTATTGATCTATTTCAATGCCCCAATGTTGAACAACGAAGTCAATAAATTTTCCAGAGGTGACACCAAATGCACACTTTAGTGGATTTATCTTTATTTGACGTCGTCGGAGTCTTTTGAAAACATCCCACAAGTCTTGTAGATGATCGTCACGTTTTGATGCTTTAACAACATGATCATCCATATAGCATTCCACGTTCATATGTAGCATGTCATTGAAGATCGTTTGCGCCGCCCACTAATAAATTGTCCCTGCATTTTTTAATCCACAATGCATAACTTTCTAATAATATATGTCCTTAGGAGTATAGAATGACGTAAGCTCTTCATCTTTTAGATTCATCTGTATTTGGTTTATCCGGAAGACCCATCCATTAAAGATAGGACTTCATACCCAGTAGTTGCCATCAATGCCTTATTGTAAGGAGATGTACTACAACTTTAGGATCTAATCCCGACATTTTCTTGTAAGACCATGCAAATACTACAACTTACAAACACTAGTCTCGGATCTTTTTCGGTCCCCAAGGTCAATTATTTCAAGTCATCTATAATTGTTTGTCCACCTTCTTCAAATGTTGGTGAAGCTAGTTTGGGTTCATTTATTGTGGTAGAGTTTTCAGACTCAAATTCTGAGTTGGAAGCTTCTTCAAAAGCGATGTGATTGATAGAGACTTCTTCTTTATCTTCATCATTCTTTAGAAATGGTAAACTCTTTGATTTTTCCGTCTTCTTCTTGATTGTTGAGGTTTCGGACATGGATTATAAGTTTTAATTCCAAGTCGAGCAAATGCAGATTGTTTTTGAGATGACTTTTTGAGGAGCTTATGCATTCTTATCAATTTGAGTAGATGAAAAAGGATCCTCACTTAACCTTTGGAAGACATAATCTTTACATTTTATGTCAACTACTGTAGAAGGTTCTCTTTTTAAACTTTCAAACACTGAAACTCTGACATTCTCATTTTTAATTCGATCGAACACTGGAAGTTGATTCTTCTGATTTCTCTTCTGTTACATCATACAGTTGAATCATGATTGGGTTTAAAGAAACCTTCTTGACTTTAATCAGAAGGGATAGCCCATTCAAAAGGGATAGCATCAAAATCGCCCAATTTGCGGGGCACTTTTTTCCCAAATCCAGCATTCTAAAATAACTTTTTGATTTGAGGATCATAACATCCTTTGAATGCTGTTTTGACTCATTGGCTCTTTTAATACCCGACATGTCTTGTTTGGATGAGATAGAAATACAAAGCTTTGATATGTTTGGATAGATGTCGATGCTTTCGATGTAGATTTATGTTCTCCCAGGGTTACCAATACCTCAACATCAGTTGGTTCTATTTGAGGTTTTTTGCCTTTAGAGAATTCATCAAATGTAAATTTTGATTTACCTTTGATAAACTGATGAGATGGAGCAATATCATCATCATCATCATCCTTTAATTCTAAATATGGACATGGACAATCTTATAGAATTACATTCTTCATCGTCCATGTAAAATTTGGAATCAGCAAAATGAGATTCTTCTTCGAGGAATGGTTTGGCCTTAGCTACCACACATTTGACTTCTCCATCTTGGCTATATTTGAAGCATTGGTACCAAGTCAAAGGTTCCACGCCATTTCATGCAACCAAACACGTTTGAGGAGTAACTCATAGGACGTTCTAGAATCAATGACATGGAAGAGAGCCGTGGAAATTAACTCCCCTACTTGCAACTTCAGGCGAATCGTGTCAATGGCTCGTTGACCTTTTTGGTTGAATCTTTGAATCGTGATTTTGCTCCTGGACAAATCACCAACATTAATTCCGATCTTCTTCATTATCTAACCTGCATAATGTTTACGGCAGACACACAATTGATCATCATGCGATTTATTCTGTATTCTCGAACATAACCACTAACATATAGTGATCTATTATTTAAACAAGAACTCAGTTGTAAATCTTCATTGCCAAATGAGATGGCGGCAATATAGTCTTGTCGGGTTGTGGATCCAATATGTTCTAAGACCTTGCCTTTGTGTATTTTCGAATTGATCAATGTCGATATCAAAACCATTCGATCATTGAAAAGAAGACTAAAGGACTCTGCTAAACTCGTATTGGAAGGAATATTGTTGAGTCGTGAGATAATTTTTTCTGATTTAAACTCTCTCTCGATACATTCCTCGCCTTTTTTCTCCTCTACATTGATAACATTGGAGGTCAAACATTCCTTGTCAAAGAAACTTTCGGGAAAATAATCACCCAGGGTTGATAGTCCAGTAGAAGTGCATGAAGTTCTACTTCTGTTGATTTAGTAGATTCTCTTGATTTGACTCTAGACTTTCTCTTTTGGTTGTTTCTTGGCCTCTTTCTCAGTCTCGATTTCTCGTCATAAACACTAGTACTTTAAAATTTTGGAGCCTTTCGGTGACGTCTTTTCATAAAAGTCCATGCCCCCCGATTTTCTTCTAGTGTTACTTTATTGGGTTAAACTTCCGTACCCAAATCCCCAATTTTCGTCCTGCAAGAGGCATAGAAGGTGATGTTATACTTGTTATATTTGACATTTGGTATTTCTCCTTCTTACTTTATGAAGGTGAACCAGCCATCACCAATCTCGTCTTCGGACTAGGAATCAGAATTCCAAACACCCAAGTTATCTGTCATAATTTCGTAAAAGGTTGGATGATTGGGTGTACATGGTTCAACGATCCCTAGATAGATGTAATTGATGTTGACTTCTTCCTCTACCTCAAACTCTATTGGGATGGCTCCTTCTGGGAGTCTCAGTCTAAACTCCTCAACCGTGGAATAACATCATATGTAATAGAAAATTTTGCTCTTTCTTTGCATTGGGAATTGGATCAAATGGTCCAAATGAAACCATTAAGCTGGCCTATTTCAAATTTGATCTTATTTTCTTAGTCCAAGCACACAATAAGATCTTTCAGAATGAAACACTTCTCCACTAGGTGACTGATGATTCTATAAAATTTACAATACTTAGGATGATCAGTTTTACCAGTTTCCTCCTGTCTCTTTGGCATTGGAAGCTCAATTATCTTACGTTAAAGGAGTTGATCCAGAATTTCAGAAACTTCAAAATCTAAGAATAGGTACTCATTCTCTTCAAATTCTTTCAGAGTCACATGACCTCTACTTTAGACTTGTCATTTGTTAGGTCTTAACTTGAGCTTTGGTTTTGGATTTAGGCTCAGCTTTTGGAAGGCTATCTTTACAGGGATAGTAGAGATTATCATAGTTTCTTTGGACTTACCTACTTCGACGTCCTTTTTATTTCTTTCCTATGATCTTTGTTGTCACATGGATCACTTGGAAAATAACTTTCATACCTTGCAATTTAGAGCTCCAAATCATAAGCACATGTTGCCAACTCTTCAAAGGAATGTGGGGTATATTTGCTTGGTGATTAGAGAGTAATCCCCAATACATGCATTGTATACACATGTCAATGGAAGATGTTTCGCTGATTCGTTCTTTGCATGTGGTCAACATGAATGTGTATATCATCTACCCGTCCTGTGTACCTATCAAGCCTCCTGCCCAGTAGGTTGGAGACACAGATCGTATCTTGCAGACATCAATCTGTATGATTTGGTCATTGGTCTCCCTAGTCTAAACCCTCAACTATAAGCCCATCATCAACTGTTGCATGGCCTAAATCGCCCTTACGTTCACCGTCATAATGGTGAACATTTGTCTAAAAAGTCGTGTGTCTACATCAGGCTCTAGGAGCGAAGGTGGAGGAGGAATATGTACCTTTACCTCTTGACCATTATGGGTTGACTTCTATCTCTGCTGCTGTATGTGATGTCGAATGATGCATTAAGAATTGGTTGCGGTCTTATGATTGATAGGAACACCCTTACTCCCAGCATCTTCCCCCAGTAGGAGCTGTATCCCTGAAGATCTACAAATCATGCTGATTAAGCTTGAAAATGTTAGAGTGTGGTGACGATCGAGCTCCATAGCTAACCCACAAATCAGATTATAAATATGGCTCCCCAAATCAATTTTGAACCATGCGCTAAGTAATATTCTTGGCTTTGGCACGATTTACAGTCCAGTATGAAGTAAGGTAGATATTCTGTCGAATGAACATAAGAAGGATCATGTTCGTGCCGTGATGGTTGAAGCCATGGCTTTTGCGGATGAGGAAATGGCTAGCATGAGATCATGGAATGCGGATCCAATTCAAGTTCCCATTGGTCTAGTTACAAGAGCACGTGCCAAGAAATTCCAAAATGCTTTAAGTGGTCTGATTCTAGGGATTTGGGCTCAAGCAAGCACGTGGAGGCCCATTGATGGTGATGAAAGAAATCTCCAGCCCTTAACAAGCGTGATTCAAGTCCAAGAAAGTCAATAGGCAAATTGGAACGGATTTAGGTCTGCAATTAATTGTTTCTTTCTTGTTGCACAATTTTAGGCTGAAATATTAAGGAATTAAAGTCAGGTTTGACTTCCTTAAATTGAGGCCAAAACTATCTTAGTTTAAGAATATTTTATCTTCAAATTTTCCTTTTTTTTCGTTGCCTTAAGCATTTTTTTTAGGAATTATTGTTGCAATCTTAAGGATTTCTAAGGTTGACCTTCTAAAATTGAGAGTGATTTTTCTTTTGTTCTTTGAGAACTAAATTGAACTTATCAGATTTCTCTGTGTCGTTCATACTTGACTTATCAATCGAGTATTCTATCCTTGATTGTGGTGTCCTCCTTTATACCAAGGTTCACATCTCTTTATAGGTGTTGGGTCACGATTTCCATCTGAACTTGAGCGTAGAACGATCTTAGGCAACAATTCTTAATATGGGATTCGTTACAACTTGACGGGGTTTGTATCATTTGGTATCAGAGCTTAAGCTCTAACATCAGGTTTAATCTATCTTTGTTCTTCTTGAATTCCATTTGATCAACTCCAGTACATTTGATGTAGGTCGGTAAAACAAATAAAAAAATAAAATTCTAGTAGTAGAAACTTTTCTTTGTTATTCTTGTCCTATTACTTTGTTATTCTAGTTTCTTTGTGATTCGTTTTGTGTGAACCTAGGAATTTTTTTTTTTGGTGCTGTGAACGTGGCTAAGAAATCCTGATTATTTGTTTGATTAGTTTTATAAGAACTTTTGAGAAATAATGAGTGGAAAGAGATAAGAGTGGTGAGTACATATTGAGGGTAAAAGCCGAATTTATTGTGTGAAAACATGAGTGTTGAGTGAATTGATTATTTGAGTGAAACATGTAAGGCAGTGCTGTGAGATCCTTTTTTCTAATCTTTATTTTGTATAAAACATGTCCAGAAACCAAGGTGAGGCACTACTGATGATTCTTCCATTCCAGCAGATCCAAAGTTTTGGAAGGAGGCATTAGTCGGGGAGATGAGATGGATGATGAGGGGGGAATTGGAACATTTGCAAGAGCGCTTAGATCTAGTGGAGAACGCATCTGCGAAGTAGCCACAACTTGTTCCACAAGCACGCGGGAGAGAGGGAGCTCTAGTTAGAGAAGAAGTTAATAATTATAACGGGGATGTTTGGAGAGGAGGACGAGTCCGTGGGTAGTTGTAGGAGGAATGGATGGGGGTAGGAGAGATAGAAACCGAGTGGATGATAGGTTTAGTTGTATAAAGATCAAGGTTCCATCGTTTCAAGGGAAATCTGATCTCGAAGCCTACCTTGAATGGGAAAAGAAGATGGAACTCGTGTTTGATTGTCGCCTCTACTCTGAATCACAAAAGGTAGTTGTGATTGAATTTACTGACCATGTCGTGATTTACATATTGCTGCAAGATAGGTAAATTTTCT